>CAKNXH010000127.1:266699-308578 GCA_932178445.1 Andricus quercusramuli
ACTTTCGAGGAGCCCAAAAATCAGAGACTCTATCCACACTGTAAAATGCTCAAAAAGATTATTTTTTCACAAAGTCATATCTGCGTTGTAACAAGGGGTTCATTTTTAACATTGAGGGTTGAAGTTCGAAAATTGGAGTGTGTACTTTCGAGGAGCCCAAACATCAGAGACTATCCACACTGTAAAATTCTCAAAAAGATTATTTTTTGTCAAAGTCATATCTGCGTTGTTCCAAGGGGTTGATTTTTAACGTTAAGGGTTGGAGCCCAAAAATTGGAGTACTTTCGAGGAGCCCAAAAATCAGAGACTCTACCCACACTGTAAAATTCTCAAAAATATTATTTTTTGACAAAGTCATATCTGCGTTGTGCCAAGGGGTTGATATTTAACGTTAAGTGTTGGAGCCCAAAAATCGAAGTGGGTATTTCCGAGGAGCCCAAAAAAAGCCCAAAATATGTCTGCGAATTGAATTCGCGAAAAATTCAAATTTTTGCCGGGGGTTGATTTTGGAGCTTAAGGGTTGTCTTGGGAAAATTTTTTTTGCAGATTCTAAGAGCCCATAAAACCCAAAAATTCTGGTGGAATTGCATTTTTATTATTTTGTGTTTTTAGAAAGTGGAGGTGCTAGGTTAGTGTAAGCTAGCACCTTCACAAGAAAATAGATTTTTTGAAAAAAGTAAAGGAGCCCAAAAGTTTTAATTGGGGCCCAAAAAAAACCCTAGAAAAGCCCAAAATTCTGAGCTATGAAAAGTTCTAAAATTCGATTGTGGGGATGCTAGCTTAATAGACCTGGAAATGTAAAACGTCCTATTGATTAAAATGGATTAAAATGTATAGAATTGTGGTGATAAATCATGATAATCATGAATAGAAATAGAATAGATTTGAATTACACACAAGAATACAAATTCATATTCTTATTGGGAAAACAGACTTCAAAGCTCAACATGATCTCAAAAAAGGGGATATAGGGAGATTTTTCATGGAAATAGGGGAGTAATAGAGCAATAAATCCTGTTAAATAAAATTAATTAAGGTACCATATTTAATTCAAGATAAAACGCTTTAATTTGCTAGAAATTGAAATCGAAATATATTGCATTTCCAACAAAATAATTATTTTTTCAACCAAGAAATATTCTCTGCCGAAAGAGATGACGTTTCTACCAAACAAAATTAATTTTTGACCAAATAGTTGAATTTTCAAACTACAAAGAAGCTATTTCAACCAAATGTTCAAATTTCCAAACAACAAAGATTAAACTTTAACCAAACGCCAAATATTTGATATTTCAACCAAAAAAGTATTTTAATTTTTAATAAAAAAAAACAGTTTAATTTCACCAAAAAGGACGATTTTTCAATCAAATAGTTGAATTTTCAACCAAGAAGTTAAATCTTCAACCAAAAAATTGATTTTTAACAAAGTAATTCAAACTTCAACCAAGTAGTTGATATTTGAACCGAAAAAGATTTTAATTCAAAATCAAAAACAGTTGAATTTAACCAAAAAAGGACAAATGTTTAAAAAATTTAAACAGTTAAATTTTCAATTAAAAAAATTTAATTTCTATTTCAAAAAAACAAAATTTTCGACAATTTTTTACCCAAGAAGGTGAATTTTTAACAAAAAATATTCAAATCATTGATATTTAAACCAAAAAAGATTGTCTACCAAAAGAGATGAACTTTCAATAAAAGACTTGAACTATCTACCACGCAAAATTAATTTTTAACCAAATAGTTGAAATTTCAAGCAAAAGAGTCATATTTCATCAAAAATGTTGAATTTTTAACCAAATAGTTGAATTTTCAACCAGCAAAGATGAATTTTCAATAGTTGAAATTTCAACCAGGGAGTTGATATTTCAACCAAAAAAAATTTAGCTTAAAAACAAAAACAGTTGAATTCAACCAAAAAGCATGAATGTTCAACAATTCAAACAGTTGAAGTTTCAGTTAAAATATAATAATGTTCCACCCCAATATGAAAACGAATTTTCAACAAATTAGTTCAATTTTTCAGCCCAAGAAGATGAAATCTAATAATATAATTATATATGTAAAGTATATTTATGGATATTTCAACCAAAAAATATGTAATTCCAAAGAAGACGAATTTTCAACAAAATAGTTGAATCTGCAACCAATTAGTTGAATTTCCAACGCACAAAGATGAATTCCCAATGAACTTTCGATCACGAGAGATGACTCTTGACGAAAAATATAGTAGTTTATATTTCAGCCAAAAAATATATTAATTTCACATACAGTTGAATTCGAACAAAAATATCATTTTCAAAAAAACTACATGAATTTTTCACAAAATAGTTGAATTTTCAGTAAAGAAAAATTAACTTCGAACCAAAGCATACGAATTTTTAAGAAGATAATTAAATTTTTAACCAAAGAGATGAATCTTCAACCAAAAAAAAAAAAAGAATTTCAACTAAGTAGTTGAACCGTTAATTAAGTAGTTGAATTTTCAATAAAAAAGTGAATTCTCAAAAACAAACTTAATTGTTGAATTTTCAACAGGAAATATAATTTTCAACCTAGAAAGATGTCTTCTACAAAAAAGAATTTTCAATCCAAAAGAGATGAGTTTTGATTGAAAAATATAATAGTTGATATTCCAACCAAAAAATATGTTAGTTTTAAATGCCAGAGTTGAATTCAACCAAACAATTGAAAAAAAAAAATTTTAACTGAATGAACTTCACACCAAATAGTCGAGTCATCAGTTAAAATGAAATTAATTTTGTATCAAATAATCGAATTTTCAACAAAATAGTTCAGTTTTCGACGAAAGCGATGAATCTTCAACCAAAAAATGAATTTTCAACAAACTAGTTGAACCGTTAAACAAAAGGTTGAATTTTGAATAAAAAAGGAATTCTAAACAAAAAATTTAATAGTTGACATTTCAATCAAAAAGATTTTAATTATAACCAAAAACAGTTGAATTAGTGAACAAAAAATTGTACAACAATCAAATAATTGATTTTTCAACTACACAGTTGCATTTTCAACCAAACAAGATGAAATTTCCACCAAAATAGATAAATTTACAAACCAAGGAGATGAATCTTCAACAAAATAGTTGAATTTTCAACCAAGAGACGAATTCTGAACCAAAAATATAACATTGGACTTTTCAACCAAAAATAGTTGGATTTTTTTATTGGGCTCTATTATTGCAATTGGCATTTAAGCGAAAACCCCCAGAAAAACGGGAAGTGTCTTTAAAACAGGGGGAAAAAGAGGAATTCTTCAAGAAAGGGCAAAAGAAGTGTGAAGTCTGAGAAAAACTTTCAATCTTTTTTTCCATCAAGTTACTAGAAAAGGAAAAGAAGAGATAAAGAGTGGTAAAAAAAGGAAGAGAGTTAAAAGATGAGGAAGGAATAAGGAAGGAAAATGATCCAAGTTTCTTTTAACTGGTATTATATCTTCTGACGACTTAAGGTTGTAGGTCGGAGGGATGAAGAGTGTCCACCCCCTTTGCAGTGTACCACAATCACCCCGAGGGTGAAAATGATAGATGAGCAGAAACTATGTCCGCAAAGCGAAAGCGCTTTTTGCTGAAATAATCTCGTCCGGGAATTTTAGCGGCTGTGCTTTCGCTTAAAACGCGATAATGGCCCGACGGCTCGCATGATTAATATATTATTACGTGCTTCGTATGCTACTGTCGCCTGCGGTTGCGTTCTCACCCCTTTCCCAGGGAAACGACCGGACACCTAGAATACAACACTGCATAGGAAACAAGAAAAACTTTACTAATCTATAATTTTTTTCAGGTCTCAAAAATCTCTCCACAATATTTCCATCCTTTCTCCTACTATCCCTCCCCTTACTTCCCCTTCATTTTTCCTCCGTTGAACTACTTGTCACCCCTCTACTTCCACTCTCCTCACTTCCTCTACAAGCCCTCTCCACTCTTCGCATACCTCTCCTCCTGCCCCTCACTTCCCTTCCACAACCACACTCACTGATACTTCCCCTCCCTTCCTCCTCCGTCATTAAACCCCACTTTCCACCCAGTCACAACCATCCGCGCGCCCCCAAAAAGGTGTTCGTAGCCTATTAAGACAATAATTTAGTTGTTAAACTATTCCCCTCCTCTAACACAGCCTACTTCCCCTCCACTCCCATAATTACCCACCCCTCCCCTCCCAAGCTTCTGCCCCTTCCCCTACTATCTCTCTCTTTACTTCTTTCTCAATTTCCCCTCACTTCCCCAACTCCCTACTCATCATCACTTCCCCTCCCTTCTTCATCCTTCCACACCCCGTTCTTTACCTCCACTCTCATATACTTATCATCCCGGGGCAAAAGTACGACTGACGGACTCCCAACCGAAACTATAAGGGTTTCTGCTCGAAACTACGAAACCCTAAAAATTATTGAAGTGGCCTTCCCGAACAAAATAGCAACAAATTAGTAGTTTCTATCCAATTATTAATGTTATTTGAGATTCTGTTATCTAATTTCGTCCAAATTTTGAGATGTCAAATCGAAGTTTATTAAAAAATATATTTTTTCTATCCGTAAGGAAATGGAACAAATATTTCGTTCGGATCCCTGAAAAAGGACTTCTTCACCTCGAGAAATCTCAGCCTTAGCAAATTAAGCATTTCAGTTTATAAGAATTGAAAATTATAAATTGAACCCATTTCAGACTTAATAATTTTAGAACGGCATTAAAACTTTTTTTTTAGTTCAAATCGCTAATCGTCATTCAATTTGAAATTGAAAGCCATAATGAACAATGAATAAAACAATTTCAAATTGAAATCGTTCAAAACGTTCAAAATGTGATAATTATATTCTGAAATTAAATTACTTGTTAATTTTTTTAACAAGGCAATTTCAAAATGAAATAGTTCAAAACGTTCAAAATGTAATAATTATATTTTGAAATTGAATTATTTGTAATTTTTTTTAATCGAAACGCTTCAATATTTCATTTTAAATCTGTTGAATTTTTATTGTAATTGTGATCATTTTAATTTTTTTTTAATTTTGAAGACTAGAAATTAATTTGAACTTATTGAAAGGTTTCGAATTCTTTGAATTTTAAGTTATACAATATAGACAGTGACACTTACAATTTATTATGCAATTATTCTGAAAGATTAAAATTCAAAATTTATAGATAGTTCGATTTGACTTCAAATTTAAACAAAGTAATTCGGGATATTTAGTAGGATAAAGTGGAGAACCAATCATTAGAGCCGAGAAAATATTTGTGATTTGGCATCTGAAAAGAAAAAGTTGAAATCGTCTTCCAATTCTTCTCTACAGTTTTCGAATTTAAAAGTTCAAAAAGATTTTCCTATGGGCCAAAATACTTGGGCGAATTTTTCGTATGTAAAATATTTGTTGTTATGAACTATTAAAAATTAGAAGTAAAAATCTTGTTTTGTACAAGTTACCATTTTTTTTATATTGCTTCATTGAAATATGTTCTTTTTCAAACTTCAAAACTTAAAGATTTTGAAACACTTTCAAGTACGAAACCTTTTTTTTAAACTAATATTTAATGTTCAATCTGCCAAGTCGATCTAGAATGAGGTCAATATCCATGTTTTGTATTTTTTGAAGTTATTACTTCTTTTTGCATATTCTTTTCGTGATTCAGAAAAGGTTTGAAATAGCTTAAAAGTACTTTCCTGTTTTTTTTTTTCAATTACAAAATAATGAAGTAATGCATTTCTTTGTGTGCCAATACTTCCGTTTTTGGGCACGGTGGTTGCTTCTTTCGGGATGTTCATTTCATGGTTCGATAGAGTTTAAGTAATAGCTCTAAAACACTTTCTTGTTTTAAAAAAAAATTAAATGCGTTAATGGTAATGTTTTTGTCTCCTGTAAAATTCGAGCTTCTTATGAGATAAGAAGGTAATTCAACTTTCCAAGAGGTAGTTGCTAATTTTCCTCTAAAAAAGATGAATTCACAAAAAACAATATTATATTTTATATTCCAATCAAGGAATAATTTTCATTTTAACTCAAAAGCAGTTGAACTGAACAAAAAAATACGTATTTTCAACATAACACTTGAATCCTCAACAAAATGAATTTCAACTTAATGAAGAAAAAAAATTTCATCCAAAATGTAAAATTGACAATCAAGAAGATTCACTTCCTGCTGAAAAAATTAATTCCAACTAAAATACGTATATTTTTAACTATATAGTTGCATTTTGAATCAAGAAGATTTTTTTCCAAAAAGACGAATTTTTAACAAAATACATACATTTTTGACCAACTAGTTGAATTGTCAATAAAAAAGATTAATTTTCTAACAAAAAAGACGATTTTTAAATAAATTACATACTTTTTCAACTAATAAGTGGAACTTTTGTACTAAAAATATTAATTTTCAAACAAAAATGGAATTGTTAAATTATCATAAAAAAATTGCCAATGAAAAAGCGAAACTTCTGCACAGCAATTGAATTTTCTAACAAACTGTTAAATTTTCAAAACAAAAAGACAAATTTTTCATACAAAGCAGTTGAATTTTCAAACCAATATAATAATAATTGACCACCTAATAATTGAATTTTCAACCAAACAGTTATAATTTTCTAAACAAAACAAAAAATTAACCAAAAATGGAATAGCTAAATTATCATTTGAAAAAATTTATTTTTAATAATATAAAAAACGAATCTTCTACAAGCCGGTTAAATTTTCTACTAAAGAGATGCATTTTCTTCTAAAATTATAAATATTCAACAAAAAAATATTAACTTTTAAGAAATTAGTTCAACATTAAACCTAGAAGTTGAATTTTCGACCTACAAAAAATAATTTTGTTAGAAAAAATATAACAATTTATAATTGAACATTTAATTGTTTCAATTTTAAACAGAACACAATTTAATTTAACCAAAAAAGACGAATTTATGAGAAAATAGTTGAATCCTTAATCAAAACAGATTTACTTCCAAGCAAACAATTACATTTTTAACCAAAAAATTGATTTTCTACAAAAACATACGAATTTTCAACAAAATAAATCAATTTTCAACCGAATACTTGAATTTTCGACAAAAAAGATTATTTTTCCGCATAAGAAACGAATCTTCCACCAAATAGTTAAATCTTTTGTCTAAAATATATCACTTTTTACCCAAAAATGGAATAGTTACATTTTTATTGAAAAACAGTAATTTTCCATTTAGAAAACAGAATTTTTCACAAAAGGGTCGAATTTTCAACACAAAAATATCTATTTTCAACAAAACAGTTTTTTCAACCAAACAATTAAATTTTCAACTAAAATCATGAATCTTTAACGAAAAAAATGAATTCTTAATAAATTTGTTCAACTTTCAACCAGGAAATTACATTTTCAAACTAAAAAGATAATTTTTCATTCAAAAATATAATAGTTGATATAAACAAATAATTTTAATTTTAAATGAAACACTATTAAATTTAACCGAAAAACGAATTTTCAATCAAATAGTTCAATCCTCAACTAAAATAGATCAATTTTCAACCCAACAGTTGCATTTTTAACAAAAAAATTGATTTTCTACTAAACAAGATTAATTTTCAGCTAAACAGTGGAATTTTTAAGCAATAAGATTAATTTTCTACCAAAAAAAGACGAATTTTCAACCAAACAGTTGAATTTTTAGTCCAAAAAATATTACCTTTTACCCAAAAATGAAATGGTTAAACTTTAGTTGAAAAACAACAATAGATGACCAGATAGTTGAAGTTTATACCAAATTGTTGAATTTTCAAGGCAAAAGTACGAGTTTTCTACAAAACAGTTCAATTTTCCACGAAAATTATGGATCTTCAACGAAAAAAATGAATCTTTAATAAAGTAGTTCAACTTTCAACAAATGAGTTGAATTTTCAAGGTAAAAAGATGGATTGGTAACAAAAATTGTACCTTCATGCAATTTACGCATGGCCCCAAATATGCACGTGCTTTCACATACATTCGTTAAAGAAAATTCACAATCGCCTTTTTATGGGTTCGATTTTGAAAGCTAATTTTGAATGCTCCGCTTGAAATTCTTTTTTACAGATCATTTCATTTGATGTAAATATAAAAAAAATCTGCCCGCTTGATTGTGAATTATCTTTTGTTAAAGCTCCTTCGGCATTAGCGAATACATTCTCATCACGCATCTCGTGCTTTGCACTCGATTTTGTCCAAAATGCGAACTTTTCTACATTATGTTCAATACTATTATATCAAATGTATATTATATTCATTTATGTACTTAAGCTGCTACTGATTACTCAGATATGGCACAATATTGTATAAATTTAATTTTTCATGATTACTTCAATATTTGCTCCTTACTTTGCACTAATTTTTATTCTTAGCTACCCTGAAATATCCATCATTTCAATAAATTTATATTATCACAATTCATAATGTGTATTGGTATTGAAACATACGTATTTTCATTGTCTTGTTCTTATAATTGAAAAAAATGCACGTCCTATACAAAAAAAGGTTGCTATTATACATTTTATTGCAACTCGTGTCGTCTTTCCAAAAATTCAATTTATTATTCTTATTTTTTACGATTAAAAAAAAATCTACTCGCCCTTTTTAAAAATTAGAAATAGCGAACTCGTAGATCGCATTGAAGTGAACAACTTTCACTCATTATTTTTTTTCATAGCTTGTGTCGTTTGTCCAAAAATTAAATTCTTTAATTTTTAGTGTTAATTTTTATGAATAAAAGAAAAACTAAGCGTCCTATTAAAAAGCGATTATCAACAAACTTGTTGATCTTTTTTGGGTGCATAATTTTGGTCTTCTTACCTCTTTTTGTATCTTGCATAGTTTGACCACAAAATGGAATTTTTCATTATTTTTTGTGCGATGAAATTTTGAATTTTTCCGAAAAAATTGAAAAAGTTCTTATGATAATCCTGTAGGACTTTCGAAAAGCAAAGTTGTTTTTCTCTTGACTTCTTTTCATATCGTGCGTTGTTTCGCTTACATTGTTCATTTTCGTTTGTTTTTTTTTATCTTCAAAATGCTGTAACTCTGATAATTTTATTTTTATCGGATAATGTCTTGAAGATAAATTGTTCGAATTTCCACGTACTATGAATAGCCGTACATAGAATTTTGAAATCTTTGAAAAAATTGTCTCAAAAATGTTCAAAATGCTCTAACTTTTTTAATTTTGATTCAAAATAGCTGGTTAATGAACTTGTTCTTTCTTTTTAGGTCTAAAAAAGTGTGCCCAAGCACAATCTAATCTGATTATTTTTTCGAAAGTTATCGTGCCTACAAACAGACTACAGACTACAGACTACAGACAGACAGACGCCTTCGTAAAAATCATTTTTTGTCTGAAAACGTGGAGATTTGATGAAAACCGACTAAGTCAAATTTTACATATAACTAATACCACTAGTAGCAACGTCTGACTTGTATGACAGAGGCCAGAGTCTGGCTCAGAATCTGCTCCCTCTAGTCGACGAGACTGGCGGAAGAAATGATAAGACCAGACGAAAAACAGAATCTGGTGAATAAAGGAACCAAATACTGGTATTTAGTTTATACACTAGTAATGAATGTGGAAATTAATTAATGAAATTGAAAATCTAGCAATCGGAAATTTCAACGATTCACAAGTATGCCCAAACATGCAAGCATGCAAGAAGCTTATACGACAAGAAGTTATGTTTTTAATATTCCAGTGTGTCTGCTGAAATGTTGTGACGTCTCCGCAGTATATTCCCCAGAAAAGGTTGAAATATAGTGTAAAACTATTACAGAAACCTATTCAGTACCATTTTACGTTATTTAAATTTTGTCTGGTATATATAATTACCAATCTGGGCCAGGATCTGCTATACCAGACTCTTGTGCCAGAACAGCACGCCAAAGCGGAACCAGCCGGGCGCCAGGCTGCAAACAGATTTTTCTTTTTCTGGGGCCCAGCTGGCGCCAGTCTGCAGTTACCTTGCTACTAGGGACCTTCTCATTATGATGAGAATGTAATTAAATTGGTTAATACAGCCAATATTTACACCCAAATATAAAAAAAAAACTGCCACTTCTTGTTTTTATAATGATGGCAGAATATTCGCCTCCATGTAACAAATTTCCATTCTAAACTTGCATGGATAAACGGCTTCGGGGTGTGTAAGTACACATGTCAACACAGAGAAGCGCCCGCCGGTTGCTCGGGAGGGTACTGTTTTTGCACAGGCAGGTACCTCCGTTAGCAACTTCCATACATATATTTGGAGAAGTTGGTGTGCGGACACGTGCGTACTTTGTATACTCAGTACACAAACCCAGCATCGTATTATCTTGCATGCAACGAGATACACGGAAGGTTGATCTACATGTCACGTTCGACCATAAAAACTAATCAAGAGGAGGGCCTAGTCGACGCATGTAACAGGATACAACGCAAAACAACGTGCAATGACCTAACAGGCATGTTTTGCTACACTCTCCACGTGCCAGCTAACTGCTATTTAATTATAGGGATCGTTATAATTAGAGAAGACTAGAAGAGGGCTCTGACCTTTTTTAAGTTCCTTCCATCCCTCAGGCTTCCAACCCCCTAGCTGCCTATCTCATCTTCCCATTCTTACAGTTGCCCCAGAAACGTCTTATTAACAGCCTGGTACAAGGACTTCTTCTAATGGCAGAATTCACGGCCAAAATTATCTCAAAACAGGGGAAATGGAGTGATTTTTCACGAAAATAGGGTAATAATAGGGCAATTTATTATTTTTCTATCCTATTTGATAAAATTGGTTGCATACTGCGTGACTATGCCTTCAAGTGGCTGTTTTTAATTGTACTCTTTTGAATTTTCTGCAATTTTGCAAATCGCAATTTCCAAATGAGGAATTTTAATTCTAAAATTTTATTTCTAAATGAGAAAATAATTTAGATAATCATTTAAATGACAAGAGGATCCTATTCATAACTAGTGTTCGAAAGAGAAATTCTCACGAGCATGACAATATGCTCGAGAATATGCTCGACCTTTATGTGCTTTGAGAATTTAATGAGCATTTATGAGCATTTTGAATTAGGATTTGAAAACCCGTATTTTTTACTTTTATTAATAATAATTACATTATTTATATTTCGCGGGAAGATGTATCGCTGCATTAACCAATTTCTAAATTCTTCCAGGTATAAAACCAACCATAGACCTAGAAGATTGTTGATGTAAATGCAAAATAAATTTTGTTTTTAAATATATTTAAAACACTTTTTGGTTGTGTTTTCAAGTCAAAAAGATAATCGACAACCAAAGAAATGAATTTTCAACTAAAATGATGAAACTTGAACCAAAAATATGAATTTTGAACTAAGTAGTTGTTTGAATTTCCAACCCAAATGATTAATTTTATAACAAAAAAGACTCATTTTCGACAAAGTTAATGAATGTTCATCTAATAAAAAAGGACTTTTGACCAAACAAAGAAGAATTAAATTTTCAGTTAAGACAAACAATTTTCAAGCAAAAACTGAATTCTAAAAACATATAATAAATCAACGAATCAAAAATATAATATTTTAATTAGCAGTTAGAAAAGTAAATTAAAAAAAAAAAGAGTTTTCAGCCAAATTAATTATCTGTCAACAAAAATATAAATTTTCAAGCGAAAATGGAATAGTTGTATCCTTAGTTAATAAATTAATTTTCAAATAAAATGAAAGGAATTTTCAACCACAGAAATTATTTTATAATCACGATGATGAATTTTCAACAAAAAATATGAAATTTTGTCCAAATAATGGAAAACGAATTTTCAACTCAAGATTTTTTTTTTTCAATGAAGGAAATGAATTCTTAACAAAAAATATAATGGTTTTATCTTTTACTAAACATATCATTTTTTAAGAGAAACATTACACTTCTTACAAAAATGATTAATTTCCCACAAAAAATGGAATAGTTAAAGTGAATTTTCAACAAAAATGATGAATCTTCAACTAAAGAAAATTTTGTATTTAACCAAATACATGAATTTCAAATTTTCAAAAAAATAGTATAATTTTCAATCTAGAAGGTCAATTTTCTAACAAAGAAGACTCATTTTCGACAAAGTTAATGAATTTTTATCTAACAAAAAATCAATTTTCAACCAAAATTAGAATAGTTAAAATGTCAGAAAAATAAATGCTTAACCAAAAAAAAACTAATTTTCAAACCAAATTTGTCATATCAAAAAAATTATTTTTTAATTAAAAACAGAAGAATTCAGTTGTCAGTTAAAACAATTAATTTTGAATCCAAAAAATGAATACTCAAAAAATATAATGAATCAATAAATAAAAAATATAATATTTCAATTTGCAGTTAAAAAAATAAATTTAAAAAAACGAGTTTTCAGTCAAATTAATTATTTATCAACTAAAAATATGAATTTTCAAGCGAAAAAGGAATAATTATATCTTTAGTTGAAAACTACATTTTTATTTAAAAAGAAAGGAATTTTCAACCGCAGAAATTATTTTTTAATCACAATGATGAATTTCCAACCAAAAATATAGAATTTGGTCCAAATAGTGGATTTTTCAATCCAAGGGATGAATTGCTTCTCAACAATAAAGCAAATTTTCAACTAAACATTTGTTTTCAATGAAAGAAATGAGTTCTTAACGAAAAATAGAATAGTTTAACTTTTTACTAAACAGAAGATAAATTTTCTACCAAAAATAAAGTAGGATAATTTTCAGCTCGTAAAATAAATTTGGAAACAAAAAAGAAACGAATTTTGAACCAAAGAAATTAATTTTGAACCAAAAAGATGAAATTTCAACTAACGAGAGTACTCTGTTACCAAAAAAAAACAACGTATTTTCAACAAATAATTGTTTTTATAAATAATAATCAATTTTCTACTAGAGAAATAAATTTTCAGTTAAAAATATAAATTTTAAACCAAATATGGAAAAATTAAATTTCAAGTTAAATTCATTTTCGAAAAGAAAAATCAACAAAATAGATGAATTTTCAATCAAGAAAGATGAATTTCAAACTAAATATTTGAATTATCAACTAAAAAAGATAAATTCCCCCTCAAAATAGAATAGTTAAATTTGCAGTTAAAACAATTGATTCTCATCTAGAAAACATATTTTCCAACAAAATAATTGAATGTTGAACAAAAAAAAAGTTTTCTTTCAACTAAAATGATGAAACATGACCAAATAAATGATTTTTTAACAAATTAGTTCACTTGCAACTAAGTATTTGAATTTTCTACTAAAAAAGATGAATTCTCAACGAAAAACGTCATATATTATGTTTCAACCACAAATCGGATTTTAGTTTTATACCAAAAATATTTGAATCCAATAAAAAAGATGAATTTTCAACCAAATATTTGCGATTTTCAACCATAATAATACAATTTTTCAACTGTAATTTATCGAAAATTCCGTAACTCTGTCAGGCTTTCCTAGAAAATTCCCTGAATTTCTGGAATTACCGCACCTCTAGCAACTCTGTAATTTAAAAAAAGTATATGCTTATTTCACCCTAGAATGTTTTCGTAAACATATATTATTATGATATATATTTGTTTAAACAATAAATGCTTTAAATTCTCATTAATGCTCTATAAATGCTCTGTTCGAGCTTAAATGCTGAGCATATTCTCGAGAGCATTTGCTCAACATAAATTCTTGAGCATTTAAGAACTCTATTCATAACGCAACTTGACCATATTAGATGCTTTAAATAAAATTAAATTTTAATTGATAAAGATTACGAATTTTTTGCAACATCAATTTAGTAAATCAAAATTTCCAAATGAATACCGTCAAACGAGGTAATTTCGGACATGTGTGGTGGATTCAGACATTCCTAAATTTTGATAGTTTAAACCACTTAAGGTGGTTTTAACCAGAATCTAGAACCAGTTAAGGCTTAAACTGATTTCAGATTCCTGGTTAAAACTTCCTTAAGTAATTTAAGCTATCAATTTAGGAATGTCCGAAGTTACCCCACATGTCCGAAATTACCCCGTTTTACGATAATTTTATTTGACTATAAAATTTATTTCTGAATATTTCTAAACATTATTGATAAAAGGAATAATTTTAATATATAATGTATCAACTTTTTTAAACCTTTAAAGAGTTGAGAAAAATAAAATTATAGGTACAGGTAAACATTTTAGGAAAACTTTAAATTATTTCAAGCGATATTTCAAAGTTTTCAAAGTTTTGAAAAAATTCAAAAACAATGTGAAAAGATTTCGAAAACTTGTTAACACAATGTTGATTTTTGAAGATTTTGAAATGAAGTTTCGAATTTTTGAAGGATTTTGAAAGGTTTTAAGATAATAACTTTTTTCTTAAGATTTCAAGAAAATTTTAAATTGATCTTTTATATTGAAAAATTAATTTTAAGAGAATATTTAAAAAGATATTAACACATTTGAAATAAATTCCTAAAATTATGGAAAAGAAGGTGGATGATTTTAAAGCATAATTTTTCAGTTTTACAAGATTACAAAATTTTCGAAAAAAAATCGAATAAGTTTGAGAGATATTTATAGAAGTTTTTTTTAAGATTGCTGGAAGAATTTTTAATTAATTTTTTCTTTACCAGAATTTATGTTAAAAGAATATTTAAAAAGATTTGAAAACAATTTCAAAAGATTTCGAAAAATGTCGAAAAAGAATCTGAAAATTTGTTTCATTTTTCAGAATATTTCCGAAATTTTCGAAAACCACTACGGAAATATGTAAAATGTTTTTAATAATTTTCCAAGCATCAAAAAATCCTAAACATTTTTTTTTAATTTTTCTCAAATTTTGCCTACAATTCTGTAAAATACTGTAAGATGAAAGAAATTCTTAGAATATTTTTAACCAAATAGTTGAAATTGCATGCAAAAGAAATGAATTTTCAACAAAAAAGTTGAATTTTCAATGAAATAGTTCAATTTTCAACCTATAAAGATGAATTTTCAACCAAATGGTCGAATTTTCCAAGAAAAAGGATTAAACTTCAACCAGAAATCAAATAGTTGATATTTCAACCAAAAGAGAGTTAAATTTTAAATAGAGAACAGTTGAAACGATGAATTTTCAACGAAAAATGGAATCGTTAAATTTTCAGTTAAAAAAACTAATTTCCAATAGAAAAAAAAACTAATTTTGAACGAAATAATATAATTTTCAACCAACGAAATGATTTTTAACGCAATAAATAAACTTTCAACCAAGTATTTAAATTTTCTACGAAAGAATGTGCCATTAAGAAAAAAAAGTCGAATTCTCAACAAAATAATTCAATTTACAACCAAATAGGAGAATTTTTAACAAAAAGAAATGCATTCTGAACCAAAAATATAATAGTAGACTTTTGAATTGAAAGGAAATTAACTTTTAAACATATTAGGAAAACTTTAAATTATTTCAAGCGACATTTCAAAGTTTTCGAAGTTTTGAAAAAATTCAAAAACAATGTGAAAAGATTTCAAAAACTTGTTCAAACAATGTTGATTTTTGAAGATTTTGAAATGAAGTTTCGAATTTTTTAAGGATTTTGAAAGGTTTTAAGATAATAACTTTTTTCTTGAGATTCCAGGAAAATGTTAAATTGATCTTTTATATTGAAAAATTAATTTTAAGAGAATATTTAAAGAGATATTAACACATTTGAAAGAAATTTCCTAAAGTTATGGAAAAGAAGGTAGATGATTTTAGAGCACAATTTTTCAGTTTTACAAAATTTTAGAAAAAAATCGAATAAATTTGAGAGATATTTATAGAAGTTTTTTAAAGACTTCTGAAAACATTTTTAATTAATTTTTTGTTTACCAGAGTTTATTTTAAGAGAATATTTAAAAAGATTTGAGAACAATTTCAAAAGATTTCGAAAATTGTCGAAAAAGAATCTGAAAATTTGTTTCATTTTTCAGAATATTTCCAATATTTTCGAAAACCACTACGGAAATATGTAAAATATTTTTAATAATTTTCCAAGGATCAAAAAGTCCTAATTTTTTTTTTCAATTTACTCAAATTTTGCCTACAATTCTGTAAAATACTGTAAGATAAAAGAAATTCTTAGAAACATTTTCTAGATACTTTTTCGACATATCTGAAATCTTCAAAAATCTTTTTGAATTTTCACGTGAAACCTAGTAAAATTATATTTATGTAACCCTGAATCAAATATTTTTAACCAAATAGTTGAAATTTCATGCAAAAGAGATGAATTTTCAACAAAAAATTTTAATTTTCAATCAAATAGTTTAATTTCCAACCTATAAAGATGAATTTTCAACCAAATGGTCGAATTTTCCAACAAAAAGGATTAAACTTCAACCAGAAATTAAATAGTTAATATTTCAACCAAAAGAGAGTTAAATTTTAAATAGGGAACAGTTGAAACGATGAATTTTCAACCAAACATGGAATAGTTGAATTTTCAGTTTAAAAAACTAATTTCCAATAGAAAAAACTAATTTTGAACGAAATAATATAATTTTCAACCAACGAAATGGATTTTTAACGCAATAATTAAACTTTCAACAAATTATTTAAATTTTCTACGAAATAATATGACATTAAGAAAAAAAAGTTGAATTTTCAACAAAATAATTCAATTTACAACCAAATAGGAGAATTTTTAACAAAAAAACATGCATTCTGAACCAAAAATATAATAGTAGACTTTTGAATTGAAAGGAAATTAACTTTTAAACAAAAATAATTAGATTTTCTCATTGGGTTCTATTAATTCAGTTCGCATTCCAGCGAAAAAAACGAGAAAAAGAGGTAGTTTCTTGAGAACAAGGGGAAAGAGGAGCTCTTTAAAAAATGGGAAAAGAGGGGAATAGTGGAAATATTGTGAAGTTTATAATGAATAATTGTATCCCATAAAAATGCACTTAAAACTCAAAATAAGTAGCTCATCCCTAACTTCAAACTTTGTCAAATTAAAATCTAAAAAAGTAAGTCAATACCAACAAAATAAATTCCCAAGTCTCGTATATTATAAATAAATACAAAAATATTAAGAAATGAAAAACATAAATAAATCAGAAACTATTTATTTTCAACTATCCTATCTTCCATATCAGAAACAATTCGCGGCACCTCTTTCATTAATTCATCCTGAGTCAATTTAAAATCACTATCTACCCAAATTTCTTTAAGGGCTGTTAGTAAATTTCCTATTTGCTTAGGATGTGAAACATGGGACCTAACCATCGAGCCACCAACTGGAAATCGAGGCTGCGTCCAACTCTCAAACTCTTTGAGTAGATCGAATTGTCCTCTGTATTTTAACAATTCAACTATATACTCCGTCATGACTTTAGCCTTCCCTTTGGTATTCAATACCATAAGGTAATAAGGTTTCAACGGCTTCTCACAAGGTATATCGTCCCTGTGTTCGACGAGAAAAGTGGCCAAATCTCTTTCGAATGCGGAGAATTTTAATCTCGCATGCAGATCCATCACCTCGTTTTGATTCTTCAACAATGATGTCATAAGAGTAATAGGCCTAAAGGAAATATTTTCAGCTAAAGCTCGTTTGCAAACTTTGTCGAAATTTTCTACGTCGGGTTTATCCGGAAGGCCTACGTATTTGGCCAAGCCACATTCTAACATTTTCAGGCTCAACTCTCTATAAAAATTTCCAGCCAAGATTTTTGCCCATTCGGTCCAGATTCTCTCGCCAGAAATTCTCTCGAGACCTTCGACTGTGTCTTTAATTGCTTGTATTGTACTCTCGTCGTGATTATGTGGATTTTCTGCTATCCTCCCGTAAAACCTGAAATACCTGAAAAACATGCTTATGAAAATAGTGTTATCCAATTCCAATAATCAAAAAATCCATAGCCCCATTTTCGATTAATATCTCGAGACTATCTCGAAACTATTGTTATTGGGAAAACCCGGATTCATGATTCGATGGAGCTTTCATTTGTTTCTTTAAAAAAAAAAAACTTTGAAAACTACAAGTTTATGAAAAATGCAAGGTTATCTAAATAACATATTTAATAATTCAATAATAATAATAATAATCAATCGAACAAAGGTGGCCAGCACTTTGACATACAAAATGCATTGTGTAGTTTTCTGAAGATTTCGAAAAAAAGAACCTTTTAAGAATTTTAAAATTTTTCAAGAGAATAAAACAAAATTCTTAAAATTCCTGGGAAAATCTAAGCTGATTTTTGATTTTATAAAATTAATTTTAATAATTATTTAAATTTATATATAATAAATTTAAAAATTTAATAATTAAAAAAAAGATTTTAAAGTTTTATGAAAATTTCGATCAAGTTTAAGAGACACTTAGAAGTTTTGAGAAGATTCAAAATTAATTTAAAACTTAAAATCATTTCAGAAAAGTTCGATAAAACGTACATTATTGAATATTTGGGAATAAGAATTTTAAAGCTTCTTCAAGATTTTGAAAGGTTTCACGACAAGAGAAAACATTCTTAAAATTCTTGGAAAAATTCAAACTGATTCTTTATTTTGAAAAATTAATTTTAAGGGGATATTCAACGAGTTGAAAACATTTCAAAAGATTTCAAAAATTTTCAAAACAGAATCTAGAAGATTTGTAGGCAATTGTTTTATTTTTCAGAATTTTAAGAAAATTTGTGGAACAATTCGTATGATCACAAAAGATATTTTGAGGCCTTAAATGTTTTGGAAATGGTTAAAAAAATATTTGAAATTTGAAAAGATTTACAAACATTCTAAACAAAATGTAAATTTTTGAAGTTTTCTGCGAAAATTTCGAAGCTTTTTAAGAAGTTTAAAGGGATTCAAGAAAATAAAAAACTTTTCTTGAGATTACTGAAAAAATGTTTAATGTTTTTTTTGTTTTGAAGAATTGATTTTGAAAGAAAATTAAAAAAGTTTTCTCGACATGTCGAAAAAAAATCTGCATGGTTTGAGGGCAATGTTTTGAATCTTGACAGATTTTTCAAAATTTTAAGAATAATTTTAGTCAGTTTAAAAGATATTTATTTTCAAAGTTCTAAAATAACAATAAATAATAAAGGTGGGTTATCTACAAAATATTTTTTGTTCATGTTTTCAAAATTTGAAAAAAAATAAATAAAAAAGATATTCTGGAAACCCCCACATTTTGTTATTTTTCGCATATTTTTTTACAGGTTCTGCTAATAGAAGAAAGGCAAATTATCAGCATCACGCGGGCTAAACCATTTCTGAGGCAAATTAACAAGTGACATTTTTCATATAACTTTTTTAGATGTACAAACTTTTATCTCAACTTTTTTTCGTATCTGTAATTGATTTCAAGAAAAAGTAGAAAATGCGATTGTAAGAGAAAAAATTCTCCTGGCCACAAAAGTTATTTAGCCAGCATCAAACTTATAAGATATCTTTCTTATCAAAATGCAGAATTAAAAAAAAAAGGGAAAAAATTTAAGGGTGGGTTTTTTGAAAAAATTGAATTTTAATTTTTTCAGAAAAACCGCCGCAATTTTTATAATTTTGAAACTTTTAAAAAAATTTTCTGGTTAGAAAACATTTTCTTTTTGCAAATCGGAAAAATACGTATCGCATAATTTCCTCTAAAGAATAACATATTGCATCCCCGAGAGATTCTGCGATTTCAAGTGCAGAACCCTGTCTGATTTGAAATGGATTAGGTTACGTACTTTGAAAATTTGCAAAGGGATCTTATAAAGTTGTGTAGTCCTTTAGCTGTGCTTAAAATAGTTCACATAATTTGTAGGGCACATTAGACGTAATAGGACAATTGTAAAGTTCTATATATTATCACATGCAATATCGTGATCGTAGACCAATTACGTCGAAGACTTTATTGCATGCAACATTTTTCTAGGCAGTTTTATAGCTAAAAACCGGACGTTGCATGTTCACACATTTGAAGAAAGGAATTTGATTTTTGCTATGAAAAAGGGGAGAAATATTGCACGTGATGTTATTCTTTAAATTTTAAGTTTCTGGCTGAAATAGAGGCCTTCCCTTACGAAGGATATATTGTACGAAATTCAGAATAGGCCTGAAATGATTTCCCAAGAATGAATTTCTTATATTTTCACGCAATTCTAGAAAAATCAGTGTAGAAAATCATTATAAGAAAATCAGTATATGAATAAATAAGGTTTAAATATTGAAAGAATTGATGCAAAAGATAGAAAAACTACAAACGGATGATTTATTAATTTACTTGACGTAGGATTTCAAATTATTGTAAGGAATTCCATAGAATTTCCCAATTTTCAAGGAATTTTACAGGATTTCAAAAGAGTTCAAGATTTCAAATACATCAACGGGTTTCAACCAATTTTAAGAGATTCCAGAGAATGTTCACATGTTTTAAGCGATTTCGTCAGGATTCATAGAAAATTCAAGGGATTTCAAATGATTTCCAAGAATTTTCCACATATCAGTGAAACCTAATAGATTCCAAAGGATTTCAAGGAATTACGTGAGATTTTGAAACATCTCAAGAGATTTTAGAGGATTTCAAACATTTCCAAAGATTTCTGACGATTTTAAGGGATTCCAAAGTATTTTAAGGGATATTAAGATATTTCTAAAGACTTCCACGGATTCTAGGCCTTTTCAAAGGATTTTACGGGATTTAAAAATATTGTAGATTTTAAGCTATTTTAACAGATTCAAAAGAATTTAAAAAATTCGAGGAATTTCAACGAATTTATCAGGATTTTAAAGATATTAAGCTTGACTTGCAGCAGGGTATCTAGCAATTCTTAGGAATCCAATTTAAGGTCTTTCCCAGGTTCTTCAGATAAATAAATCAAGTTTTTCTAGGTTTCATTTTTATGCATCAAACAGTGAAGTAGCCGTGTGCTATACATCTAAAAATATGAGCCATTGCACTTTTTGTTGGCCAACAATATCTGTACTGTTACATTTTAATAAATACTTTAGTAAAAGAATTTATTAGGAAACTATTGACTTTTTAGAAATATTAAAAACGCTACTTTAAAGGTTATTTTAGAATTCGATAATATTTTTCAAATTTTCACAACCCCAACTGATGACGTCCAACTTCAATAAAAAAATTTGCAAGTCACTAACCAATTTCAGGTATTTAACTTTGAAATCTTTTAGAAGCTTTGAAATCATTGTAAAATCTTTAAAATCCTTGAAATCGTTGTGAACTATTTTGAAATCTTCTAAAATATTTTGAAACCTTTTAAAATCGCTTGATATTTTTCGAAATCTTTGAAATCTAATGTACACCCCTCTGTGGAATCTTTTGAATCTTTGTGAAATCTTTGAAATCCTTGAAATTCTTGAAATCTTTGTGAAATCTTTTGAAATTTTCTAAAATCTTTTGAAACTTTTTGAAATAGTTTGAAATCCTTCTGAATATTTTAAAACCTTCTAAAATATTTTGAAATCTTCTCAAATATTTTAATATCTTTTAAATTGTTTGGAATCTTTTGAAATATTTGAAATCTGATGTACGCGCCTTTGTAAAATCGTTTGAAATCCTTGGAATCATTTGAAATATTTAAAATCGTTCTGAGATCATTGTCATATATACGAAATTCTTAAAATCGATTGCAACCTTTTGAAATCGTTTGAAATATTCGTGAAATATTTTGAAATCTTTGTCAAAACTTCTGAAATTTTCTATAATATTTTGAAAGCCTTTAAAATCGCTTGAAATTATTTGAAATATTTCAAATCTGTTGTACACACCTCTCTGAAATCTTTTGAATCTTTGTGAAATCCTTGAAATCTTTAGAAATCTTCTGAAATCTTTTAAAACCTTTTGAAATTGTTTGAAATCCTAGCGAAATATTTGAAATATTCAGAAATTTTCCAAAATATTTGAAGTCTACCGTCTACCGTACACGACTGTACAAAATCTTTTGATTCCTTTTAAAATGTTTGAAATCCTTGAAATTTTTGTGAAATCGTTTGAAATCTAGAAATCGGGTGTAAACTCAAAAGTGGAGTGGTCAACCGCTTGGAAATTCTAATCCTGAAACTAAATTCACATCGAAATTTTCAACTTCAATTTTTTATAATTTGTAAGGTGAATATTATAAAAAATCTATACTTGAACATCCAAAACAAACAACAGAAATAAATGTTTTATAAGCAAAGAATAAAAAAATGAAATTCTAGGTTCTCATAAAAAATTCAACATTTCCAGGGTTTCAAGCTTTTTTTAAAAAGGTTTTTAAGAAGACTTCAATAAAAAAGTTTCATTTTATTTATATTCAAGTGATTTCAAATTACTTCTACTTATTTTAATAAATTTTTACGATTTCAAAAAATTTTTAGGAATTTGAATTTTTTTTAGACAAGTTTAATAAATAAATTTAATTTATATTCAAGGGATTTCACATGATTTTTAATTATTTCAATAGATCTATAAATCATTCCTTCATAGGTTGTCTACTTTTTAATTAATTCCATCAATATTTTTGTATTATTTATTCCACTGCTGATTATCCTATAATCGTTTCCTACCTAATGATTTTGTATAGCGAAATTCCTATCAACGCGAAAAAAATTATAGGAGATACTGATTTTCTTATAATATTTTTTTCTGCAAAAAATGAGACATTTAGGGAAAAAGAAACAATGTTTTACCTCAAGATCCTGAGATAATCTTCCTGGATTCTGGTCGCAGCATCTCCCACAAATGCGACTTTTCTCTTTTTGAGATCATCATATCCATAAAAATAATCATAAACACTTCCATCGAATCCAAGGAACATAGAGTTAATGGTCAAATCTCTTCTGTTCGCATCGAGTTTCCAGTCTTTTGTGAAAAGAACTTCGGCATGTCGCCCATCTGTGACTACATCAACCCTGAGAGATGTGACTTCAAAGTTTTCCTTGTCGTTAATTCTTGGGGTTATTGTGCCGTGTCTTTCACCGTTGGCATTCACCATTCTTACATTTTCTTTCGTAAACATTTCCTTCATTTGTTCTGGAGTTGCTGTTGTCGCAAAGTCGAGATCCGTGGGTCTCATCCCTCTTAAAATATCACGTACGGCACCGCCTGCTACTCGTATCTCGTGATCATACTTTTTAAATAATTCACTAAGTGTATTTAACTCTGGAGTGAAAATTGAGTGGAACTCTGGTGTGTCCAGTTTCATTATGACTGGATCGCTTCTGCATGGCGGTAGTGCCGCGTTCGACATTTTGATTCTCTTCCAACGCTCTTCTAATTTATGCCGTTTTACAATCTGCAATTTGAAAATTTAATTGAAATAACAGGATGTCTACTCAAATCCTGACAAAAATTTCGCATTTTTTAAAACAATTCTAGGCATTCAAATAATATGTTCAATTTAGAAAGCTTTGACGGATTATATTATAATATATTTTTTAATATATTAGTACTAACGATTAATTAAATAATTAAATAATACTAAAAACCTAATTGATCATTTCTTGGATTTTTCCCTAAAGTCCATGAATTAAAATAATAATTCGAACAAATTTTTGTTTTATCTTATGCTTGAAATTCACTGCACATTTGGGTACAATCAATGTGAGTACTATATTAATTACATTTAAACCGCTTGTAATTCCTAACTTTGCTAGTACAAATATTGCATTTTCAACAAAATATATGAATTTTCAACTGAAAAATATAAATTTTCATCCAAAGAGATAAATTCTGAACTAACAAAGATCAGTATTCAACCACAAACGGAATAATTCTTTACATGCTGAAAGTTTAACTTCCAACCAAGTAATTGAATTTTGATTCCAAAAAAGATGCACTCTGAACGAAAAATGTAGTAGTTGATATTTCAACCAAAAATAATTTTAATTTTTAATCAAAAACAGTTGAATTTTCTAAAAAAAAAAAAAAAAATATTTTTCAGCCAAAAGAGAAAAAAACTTGGAAAATGTTAAATATTCAAACAAAAAGGTCAATTATCTACCAAGAAGATTAATTTATACCAAAAAAGACGAATTTTCAACCAAATAAATGAATTTACATCCATATACTTGAATTTTCATCCAAAAACGATCATTTTTTAACCAAAAATAGAATAGTTAAATTCTAAGTCAAAAAATTAATCTCAAACCAGAAAAAAAGCAATTTTCAACAAACTAATTCAATACAGTAATATAAAGCTACTTTTACAAATGAAGAATAATTTTCATTCAATTTTATTTTATTTATTTATTTCATTTCATTTGTTTCAGTTAAAAAAAATTAAGCATGCTCTCGAGAAATTTCCTTAACTTTGAAAAAAAAACTCTGACATTTCCAAGTTTTTCCAGGTATATAAAAATTCCCTGGCAATTCCAGATTTCTCAGGTAGGGTAGACAGTAGACACGCTTAATAATATATCAACAAAAGCAGGGTGGCCGTTTTAGTAGAAGCAAAAAATCCCCAGTTCACACACATTTCTCATTTTCATTGGTGTTGAAAAATTCTAACTCTTATAGAGGATTTTTTTTATTTAAAGTAATCAAAACTGAACTTTAAAAAACACTCCAAGTGGAACTCTTTTGAATTAAAATTTTTTCAAATTGGAGCTTAAAACATGTTCAGTTCAAACGCTCAATAATATACATGTACAAAATATAACCTTTTAACACCTTTGAATTTAAGAATTTTAAACTAAATGCCGTTAAACTGCAAAACTTCAAAACTTTAACTTTTCTAAATGAAACAATGTTCAAAATTATATCATTTTAAGCATTTTTAAGTTAGAAACATTGAAAATTGAATGGTTAAATTTTTTTAAATAAACTCTTTTCAAATTAAAAGTTAAATTAATTTTATTCTCAGTCGTTTTAAATTGATAATTATTTAATTATTATGTATACATCGAAATTTAATACTTTTACTCACAAATTAGAAATTGAATAATTAAAAAAGATTATTATACATTATTCTTTATGCATATACATTATTCTTTAACGTTTCTCAACGTTCAAAGTTTAAATTATCCCTCTGAAATTTTAACGAATCAAGGGTTGAGAATTCAAATTAATTTCTTAATAGTTGAACATTCAACTGTTAAAAAATGCAATTTTCTTCAAGTTTCAACTGTTGAAACTTGAATTCAATATTCAAGTATTGGAAATTAAATTAAATATTCAACTGTTCTCCTTGTAAGTCTTCAAACAGCATTTAAAAATTCTTATTTAAACTGAAAATGAACGTTTGAAAATGCTGACCCAAAGTGGAAATTTTTTAAAGTGAAAGATATTAGAATTACGCATTATAAACTAAACGATTTCATAAGTGAAAGTCTTTTTGATACAAAATTCGCTTTTGCCTTGCATTTTCTACAGCTAAGAATTGAAGAAAATTGGAATCGAATTTTCGACTGTTGAAAATCCAAATGTTGCAAATTTTAGAAAAAAAGAGTATTTTGGATTAAAAACAATTGTTAAAAATGTTATATTTACATAATCTTAAACAAGAATTTGATCAACATTTCTAACCATACAATTTTTTTTCAAAAAAGTCGATCTTTTCATAAAAACGGATAGCCATTGGCAAATAATGTTTTGGAAAATTAATAATCATCCAATTGACTCTCAGTAGGATATAATTATGCGATTATGAAATCAAACTTACAATAAAAAAAAGTTAACATCAAACTTATTTTAAATTGCATTATATTATGTGATTTGATAGATTTTTCTTCTACAAATTTGTAAAATTCCTGATCAAAAAATAAATTCACTGTCATTTTCGGATTTTTCCCAGTCTCAAAAAATTATCGGTTATTTCCTGGTCCAGCGATCACCCTGAAAAGTTTTGGACGTTAGAAAAGTTTTTTTTTTTAATTAATGCAAATGAATGAGAACACGAATTAATTATTTTTGACAAAAATCCCGTAAAAATACACAATTAATATCTGCAATGTTTGTAAGATAAAATTTAATGTTCAAAAACAAATAAATAAACTGAAAATAATATAGTATCGTTGACAATATAAAAATTCAATCATTATTCAAGCTTTCTCTAAACGAATTTTCAGAATGTAACGAGAAAAGTTAGGTAAAATATGCATATAAATTATGACTCGAGATCACGCAAAAATATTTTCAAATTCAATTAACTAAGAAATAGAATTTAAATTTTAAACTGCACAACGTTTTCAGAGATAACGAATGCAAACAAAATTAATTCCACGTCTAAATTTGCAAAATATGAAAAGTCGTATTTTCTACGCTTTTTACTTTATAGCCACAATTTGTATACCGCGATTAACGATAAAGAATATTTATAAATTTACATTGTATTGTTTTGGATATGAAAAATCTCAAGTAAACGTCATTATGTCCAAAAACACTGTGTGCGATGTCACTCATATTTTTATACGAGATTGGGCAAAACAATTTTTTAAAGAAATTTTTTTACAAAATATATTAAATCACCGAATATTTAGGTCTGATAAAGTAATTCACGAACTTCAGGAATCACAAAATTCGGAAAAATCACTCTGAGAAAACATAACCTCTCTTTTCGTTACACCGGCAACAACAGAAAGGTGCAAACACCTACATGCAGTGGGACGCGACCAAAAATATATTTTATGTGTCGCGTAACTGTCAGGGTTATCAGCATTATCAAACACCTGTTCGTTTGATATTAAACTTCTCTTTTATTCACTTTTAATGCTTTTATTGAACTCACATGCTTGACATTTTAAAACACATCTGATGCAAGGACAAGTTGAGTTCACATGTATCGTACATTGATCACGTGATCGCGTGTTGTTTAAATGCCCAGGCGGTGACGTCTTTCCCAAGATGGCCGAAATCTGACAGACAGAATGCTTTCTTTCTAAAGTTTGAAAGAGACATGTTCTCATGTTTTTAATGTGTCATTAATCCAATTATTATTCAATTATTAAAAAGTCTAGAAACTCCAGGCTTATAAGAAATTCAAGGTTATCTGAACAATAGATTCAATAATAATCAATCAAGAAAATCTAAATTAAAAAACTTGTTTGAACTAATACAATCATGAAAAAAATGAATATCATATTGCCTTAAAAATATAAAATGTCAAATTTTGTAGAATGCTGATAAAGTGAGATTTTCTTGGTTATGCAAAATGTGTTTTTCATACACTTGATAAAAATTTTAAATTACATGTTTAATTTTTATATAAACTAACCTATTAAGTTTATACACTATACAAATATTTTATTTACTTGAATATGTAGTTTAAATGTTGAAAATAAAAAAAATCTTATTCCTGTTATTAAATAAATCATCCTGATTTTTTTAGATTTTCAAAAACAAGAAATTTATTCAGTTCAAAGACTTTTGGTAATAATTTTCAGAGGCCAAAGCCAAAGAGATGATTTTAGGTTTTTAGTAGATATTTCAAAAAACACTTATAATAATGTAACAATTTTCTGTGAAACTATAAAAATAACAATATTTTTCAACTTATTTTAATGTTTAGCTCCTTGAAAACTCAATACAGAATTGTTTCATCTTATAAATTTATTCTAAACGATTAAGGCTTCTCCTATAAGAAGATTAAATGTTTTTTAATTGCGGAATTTCGAAAAAATTTCAAATTTCTATATTTTTTTCATAATCTAAATAATATACATAAGCGCTTTAGATTTTAATATTTTTATAAATTTTTATTTTGCATAAATTAAAAAATTATTTTTTTTAAATATATTTAAGAAGCTCTATAAATTATCTTAGAAGTTTCTTTTGTAATTTGGAATCTTTTTAATGTTGAACATATAGAACTCCCAATTTTTTATTTATAATTATTTTAAACGCATTTAAATTCTCAACAGTTCAGAGGAATTTGTGCTTATAATAATAATTGTCAAGACTTTCTAAATTTATTTCAAATTTATTATGCCTGTAGAAATCAGTTATTCTCCTGCATAAAACTATACATAATCACTTTTTGAAGGCAATTTATTTTATTTTTCAGAATTTTGAGAAATTTGCTTGAAAAATCCGAATAATTTTAAGAGATATTTAGAAATTTTAAATAGTTTGGAAATGATTGGGAAATAATTAAAAATTAAATAAAACTAATAATAATTCAAAACAAAATGTAAATTTTGGAAGATTCCGAAAAAATTTTCGAAGCTTTTTGAGAAGTTCGAAAAGCCTTGCAAGAAAATAAAAAACTTGTTTTGAGTTTTAAATCTTAAAAATTTAAAAGATTTTAAAACATTCTTAATAATTTCTTAAAATCTCAAAAAAGAATCTAAAAGATTTTTAACAAAAATTCTTCAATTATGCAAAAATTACAAAATTAAAAAAATAGTAATTTTAAGAGATATTTAGGTATTTTTGAAATGATTAAACGTAATTTAAAACTTGATAATGTTTAAAAAAATTGTAAACAAAATGAAGATTTTTCCAGATTTACAATTTTCACTGATTATAAATCATTCAAAATTACTTCCTCAAATTTTTAAAAAGAATTCAAAAGATTTTAACGGAAATGTGTGCAATTTTGCAAGATTACAAAATTTTATTAAAATATTCGAGTGAGTTTAGAAGATATTTAGAAGTTTTAAAACGATTCAAAAATAATTTAACACTTTTAAAGATTTCCAAAAATGAAAGAAATTTAGATTTCGAAAAAAAAAGCTTTTCGAAAAATTTGAAGTTTCAAGAGATTGATCAATTTTTTTTACATTCCTAGGAAAATTTAGAATTATTTTTCATTTTGAACAATTAACTTTAGGAGAATATTTAAAAAGATTCCAAAACATTTCAAGAGATTTACAAAGTTGTCGAAGAAGAAGCAATTTTTTTCATTTCACAGCATTTTTTAAAGTTTTAGGATATATTCAAATAATTTTAAACGATATTTAGAAGGTTAAGAAATTCCAAAAAGATTCAAAAAGAAATTTCCCTAAGATTCATGGGAAACAAGAAATGATTTTTTTGTTTGAAATTTAATTTTAGGAGAAACTTGAAAAAGATTTCGAAACATTTTTAATGATTTCCTAAAATTTCGAAAAAGAGCGCTTCAATTTGGCAAGATCAAAAAAATGCAACAAAATTAATCAAGTAAATTTCAGAGATATTAAAAAAATTGTAAAAATTCTAAAATAGTTTTGAACTTAATAAGCTTTAAACAAATTGAAAAGAAAATGCAGATTCATAAAGATTTCAAACAAAAACTTTAGAAGCTTTCAAAGAATTTTGAAAGATTTTGAGAGAATAGAAAAAATTATCTTAAAATCCTTGGCCAAATTTATTATTTTGAAAAATTAAGTTTTAAATGAAATTAAAATTTTTTTAAAGATTTCTAAAAATGTAAAAAAATGTGGAAGATTTCAAGTCATTTTTTTTATTTTAAATTATTTTTTACAATTTTAAGAAAAATTCGAGTTTAAAAGATATTGAGGTATTTAAAAGGTTTTGAAGACACTAAAAGTATTTTAAAAACTTGGAACAGTTTCTGAAAACTTGTAAAAGTCCTCATTTCTTCCAAATGTTTGAAAGTCCTACATATATTTTAAACTGACACAAATTTTGTCTAATATTTCGTAAAATCCTGGAAAATGGAAAAAAAGTTCCTTAAAATGTTCTACATTCTTTTTCGACAAATCTGAAATCTCTAAAAATCTTTTTTTGAATTTTCTCAAGAATTCTAGGAAAATTATATGTATATAACTTTAAAAAGAAACTGATAATACTTATTTTCCTTGTTGTCAGATCAAAAAAATTAAAAACCCCGCCAAATGACGTCAATAGGCTCTCATATGAACTCGACATTAAGTCCCTTCCTATGACCGTGTGGTCGATAATATGTGAGTAACGTGATATTTCCTGATTCCTGGTAATAGTGGTAATTTCCCCCCTTCTTGCTCCAAAAAAGAATCATACTATTCAAGTTTCACACCCTTTTCTTTTACCACGGAACGGTTATTAATGTGGAATATCGCGAGAAGTGTTTTAATGTTTAAATGTCATCCAGTATTTTAATACGATAAAATAAAATCATATTCGTGAAAGGCATAATGCCGCTGGCTAATCTGACACTTCCCTGGAATCAAAATGTAAGTAAAACAGTATCAAAGGTCATTATCATTTTCAAATTCTCACAATATTTATCTTCATTCAGTCGTCTTTCCTCCAGATGATTTTCCGATCATTGCGTCCTTTATTTTCACTTACACATATGTTCCTAGTTTCCTTTTCAACAGAACAACTCCTATTTCTTTTTGAGAAAACAAAAATTTTGTCGCATTCTTTAGTCCTGTTCGGTTAGAGTGTGTATTTATTTTGCTGTTTAAACTTAATTACAATTATTTATTGGGTTTTGATAATACAAGGTGTTAAAGCTTGATGCTGATGCCAGGATTCTTCCAAACATCTATCTATCCCACTTGAGGAATGTCATTTTAATAGAATATGATTAGGATGTAAAACCGGTTTTTTCTATTTTTTGTTACTGATTTTAAAAGCCTAGAGGAGATGATTTTTTTCAAGAATTCGAAGATTGAAATGGAGATTTTTTGTTATGGTAATTGTTTGTTTCTGTTTATAATACAGAAGTTTGTATTATTCAGAGTATGTTCCGGGAAATCGGGTCTTTTTTTTTAAACTGGGAGAACCGGGGAGTGACAGTGAATGTATTTTTTACCGGAAATTTTACAGATTTTCAGTAGCAAAATCTATCAAATTACTTGTAATATCACGAATATATCACATGATATAATGCAATTTTAAATAAGTTCGATTTCAACTTTTTTAGAATGTCAAATTCAGTTGTTAATTTTTTCGATTATTAAATCATTCAGTTTAAAATGTTTAATTGTAGAATCTTTTATTACTTCACAAATGTTGTATTTCAAGTCTTCATTTTTAAGCGTACAATTATCAATTTAAAGCATTTTAAAATGCACTTTTGAAGACTTGAACAATTTGAAATGAAAAGCGTTTGAATTTGAAAATTTGGGATAGCAAACGTTGTAAGTTGAACAACTAGAAATATAAATGAAGTAATGATATTAACATTCAAAATTAAACCTTTTCAATTCGAAAGCATTAATAGTTTAATAATAGCATTTTGCTTTCTCGTAGGTGTCAAATAAATTTTTTCGTTATAGAAACAGTGTAACTTTTTTTTTAAATTTCTATAAGTCTCCATTTATTTATCAAGAATGGTCATCGAAAGTACGTCAGTAGATTAATCCACGCGTCTCGAAGACGCGAACAACTAAATGAAATCTAGCACTTTTTTATTCCCGATATAAAAAAAAAATCTTATAAACAAGTGAATAATTTTGTTACAAATTTAAAAACTATATTGGTATGTTATGATAGGTCATGAAAGGTTCTTCAATTGGGCAATCGAAGCATCTCGAGGACGCGAACAAATAAATTACTGTTGTATTCCGTATATTAAAAAAGCTTTTCTCTTATCATGAAGATGAACAATTTCTTAATTTATAAACTGGTATTGCTAAATTATAAGAGGTCATAGAAAGTAAGTCAATAGATCATTCGACGTGTCTCGAAGACGCGAACAAACATGTCAGACACAGTACTGTCAAAGATATTTGGTACTGTAGTATACCTAATATAAACAAAGTTCTTCTCATATAAACAGAATACACACATTTTTTCGAAACTTCATAAATCGGTACTGGTGGGTCATAATAGGTTCAACAATAAGTCAATTGATGCGTCTCGAAGATGCGAACAAATAAACTAGGCATTGTATAGTTCTATTCTGAATATCAAAAAAGTTTTTCTCATTCAAACAGAAAACATTATTATTTTTTAACTTCATAAATCGGTACTGTTGGTTCATAAAAGGTTCAACAATAGGTCGATCGATGCACCTCGAAGACGCGAACTAATACACTCGATATAATATTGATGTATTTTGAATATCAAAACAGTTTTTCCCGTGTATAAACGGTATCAACCATTTTTTTTTAAACTTCATAAATCGATACTGTTAGGTCAAAAAATTTCAACAAGACGTCCATGTATGCGTCTCGCAGACGCGAACCCTCCTGGTGTTTAATCATATCGAAATATGTCAAAAAAGTAGATTTGAAAATTTAGGACTTGGATCATTACAAACCTCCCTGTATGAGGAAGCAATTATTATATTTGATTTTTTGTTTTAATTGTACTTAAAACGATTTATATATCAAAAAACGATTGAATTTCACAATTCTGATTTCAAAAGAAAAGGAAGAAATTTTGAGATTTAATTTTTTCCGAATTGAAAGAGGAACTTCTTTGTTTTTTACGTTTTTATTGAGTTGAAGGCGGAAAAATGTTACATTTTTAACATTTTCATTGAGTATGGAGCGAGGAGATTTTAGTTTTTAATTTTTGTTGAATTGGCAAAATGACATTAAATATTTTTAAGATTTCTATCGAGTTAGAAAGAAGTGAATTTTGGTTTTTAAAATTGTATGAATCGAAAGAAGGATATTTTTTATTTCTAACATTCTTATTCTTTTGGAAGGGACGATATTTTCGTATTAAATTTTTTTATGAATTGGAAGAGGCTCTATCTTGTTTGTATTATTTGTATCGAGTTGGAAAGGATGCAATTTTCGTTATTTGTTTCTTTATGAACGGGAAGAGGGCATTTTTTGAAGATTTTTATATAATTAAAAAGGAAAAAAATTTTCATTTTCAAGTTTTTCTAAATTTGAATTTTGGTTTGAACATTTTTATTGAGTTGGAAAAACATTTTGTTCTTAATTTTGTACTAAATTGGAAGAGGAACATGTTTTATTTTCAACGAATATGACTGAATGACCAGAAATCTTCAACTTTTTCAATTTATAAAAGTTAAACATTCATAATTTTACACTTAAATGTCACTCAACAACTATTTTTTTAATTGAAAAGCTTTCAAAGCTTCTATTTCATGCGTGTAAATTATTGAGTTTCAAAATTAAAAATTTCTAAATTAAGTTTTTTTAAGCTTCAATTTTAAAAACTTAAAATGCTTAAAATTATACATAAAATAAAACTCAAATTTAGTTTTACCTTTCATTTTCTATTTGTAATTACTTGTGGATATTATAATTTTATTCCTTTGTCTGAATTTTCAATATACATATGCATATATTACCTACAAACTGCTGAAAATTAAATGATTGTTATAGTCATTAACAACATTTTTGGTAGCTTGATCTGATCAGTCGAACAAATTTGTTCAATTTTTAAAGAATTTGTAAAATATAAAAAATGTCACAATCGAAAAATTTCAAATTCAACATTAATTAATTATACAATTTTAAATTATTTAAAATCCAAGGATTGTTAGTATAAGTGTTGTTGTCAAAAAGTTGTGAAGTTTCAGAGATCAAGAATCATATTTGTAGTGTTATGTTATGTTATAACAAAAATTTAAACAAAATTTAGTCGACGTAAAAATCTTTGAAAATACCAAAAAATATTTTTTAGGCTCTATTTCGCCATGTATCCACGTTGTTCATTTTATTGTAGTTTTATTAGGAATCATTAAAAAAGTGTAACCGAATTCGGTAGCGCCAAAATCATGCAGTTCACATTTTGCAAAATTTTGTTAACATGAAAACCATTAACATTCTTGTATTTTTGTTAACATTTACACAAGAATAAAATTAGTGTTTTTTAATTATTTTTTTAAAGATTTTACGCAGTGATTTTTTTCGAGTTATTTCCCAAAATATGAGTTTCAAACATAATTAAGTAACGTTAGATCTAAAATATTTGTATCTATTCACAGATTAGAAATTTGAGCTATATTTTAATTTCTTATTTCTAAACAAAAGCAACTAAAATTTTGAAACTTTGTTGAAACAAATTTAGATGTAAGTACTTTATTCTAGTTTGATTAGAAATATTAAATCATGGCAATGTGTTGAACGGCCGGAACTTAAATTTCAGAACTTTTTGATAACGACCCAAAAATATTCATTACTCAAGATTTAAATAATTATCTGTCTCTGAAAAGTATATCCCAACATCAATTTCGGTCACATTATCGTCACGTTTATTTTCATAAAAATAAAAGTGTTCGCTTTGCCACTGTTGGAAACCTATAATGACTTTGACAGGCCTATATTCGTATTTCACACAATAATTAATATTTGAATAATTATAAGTAAATTAACAAATATTCCCAAATGAAATATTTGTACCTTTCCGAATACGTAACCCAGAAAACTGCAGAAATGTGTCCCTAACTGAAAATATTGTTATATAATTAAATTGTTCTGTGAACATCACTGTTAGTAACGGTTTTTTTATTTAAAAAAGAAGGCATTCAATATTCTTAGGAATATCCTTCGAAAGATTCAATGCAATTCAGAAATCAGAATAACGTTTTCTTACGCCATTTAAACGAATGCTTGTATAACTGATTTATTTTTTATTTTTCTCATATAGGTAATCTTGATACCCAGTAAGGTGAGACATATTTTATTTTTTTAATTTTCGTCTTCAAAATTTTATATTTTCTTTAAATAGTTTCAGCTAATAAGAAAGTTATGTTTGAAAAAAACAATATGCGTATTTAGATATATAATACATATCTTTGCTAATATCATGCGGATTAAGTTAATATACATGTTTCTGTATTTAAGTAACGTATGCTATTTAAATTTAGATTGTATAAGCGATAAACTTAGTATTTTACACAATTTGCGTTTTTCAACCATTTTTTTTTATTTCTAAGTAATAGTGCTGAAGGTTTTATTTGCTTATTTTGTAAATAATTTTGACTCAAACTTCAATTAATTTAGAACTTTCCTCATCCTATATTTCTTCTTCATTGTATTTATTTGATTGCCAGACCTTCAAAAAACTCCTGAAATATGTTTAAAAAGAATTGAAAAGCTGGTTATAAAATATTAACTGAAATTAATTTTAAAAAATGATGGTAAATATAAGTAAATTGAAAAAAGGAATTTAAGTTGTCCTTGTTTCTTAACACAGCAAGAAACCGTGATGCTGCCAGCAGAAAGTGAAGATGCGGAAATGGTAACAGAAAATCATGAAGAAGCCATAATCACGCAAAACTCGATTAGACCTCAATCGAATGGTTGTTCCGAGTCTCATGAAATCGAATTGCAAGAAGTGGTTCGTGATGGTCATGAAAAGGCTGATCCAGGACACTTTGAATTACTCAAAGTTCTCGGTCAAGGATCTTTTGGAAAGGTTATCACATTTCTAAATTTAAACTTAAAGCAATAACTTTAATTAATCCGACAACAATTAAAATCCACTAAAATTGTAAAAACACGTCTTGTCTTAATTTTTAAATTCTATCTAATATAGGTTTTCTTAGTAAGAAAAGTTGTTGGCAAAGATGTTGGTACTCTCTATGCCATGAAAGTGCTGAAAAAAGCAACCCTCAAAGGTAAAAAAATTCTTATTTTTCATCGAAAGGGTTTTTATTTGATCAGAATTTAATAACTGAACTTATTGCAGTTCGAGACCGAGTCAGGACAAAAATGGAGCGAAATATTCTCGTCGATGTAGAACATCCCTTTATTGTTCGTTTACACTACGCGTTTCAAACAGAAGGGAAACTCTACCTGATTCTAGACTTTTTGCGAGGAGGGGATCTTTTTTCACGATTGTCCAAACAGGTATATATTTTTCAAATTAGAGAGTGTCCACATATTACGTGACGCTATTTTTAGTAATTTTTGACTCACCCCTCTCTCTTGTGACAATTTGTGACATTTCGGTGAACTCTCACTCAAAATGTTTGATAATCACTTCATAGTCTTTTCTCTAATCCCTTCTTTTCCACTTTCTTAAAAAACAATTATTTTTTCTCTGTTTTTAAAAAACTTCTCCCTTGTTCCGTTTTTTTCTCTTAAATGTGAACTGAATTAATAGAATCCAATAACAATACCCAACTATTCTTGGTTAAAACCTAATTTTCTAGGTTGAAAAGCCTACCATTATGTTTATGGTTCGAAATTCATCTCGTTTGGTTAAAAAATCTACTTGTTTGGTTACAAATTTGATTATTTTGTTGAAAATGCAACTATGTATTTTGTTCAGGTCATATTTTTTAGTCAAAAATTTAACTATCTGGTTGAAAATTAATCTTTTATAGTTGAAAATTCATGTATGCTATTGATAATTCGTCTTTTTTGGTAAAACATTAATCTTCTTGGTTAAAAAATCAAGTTTTGGTTGAAAATGTAACTATTTGGTTGAATGTTGAACTCGTTTCTTCAGAATATATTTTTTTCATTGAAGATTCATATTTTTAGTCGAAAATTCATCACTTTGGTTTGGAACTTGAATATTTTGCTGAATTTTTTTTTTTTTTTTTTTTTAGAATTAATTTCCTTCCATGAAAGTGCTTCCTTTCTGATTGAAAATTGATATTTTTTGATAAAAATTATTTGGATAACACATCGTCTTTTTTGGTTCAATTCAACTGTTTTTTTATTTCAAAATAAAATTTTTTTTGGTTGAAACATTAACTACATATTACACGTGTCTACTCAGTTTAAAGTTCAACTACTTTGTAAAAAATTAATTTTTTTCGAAGATTCATAACTTTAGTTGGAAATTCAACTATTTGGTCATAAATTAACTTTTTTGTTGAAAATTCCACTGCTTTTAAAAAATTCGTCTTTTCAGCTTGAAAATTCAACAATTTGGTAGAAAATTAATTGATCAAAACTGAAAAATCAACTATTTTATTTTTGATTCAAAATTTATTGTTTTTAGTTGCATATTCAGATATTTCGTTGAAAATGTATCTTTTTTTGGTAGAAAATTCATATTTTAAGCTGAAAATTCAGCTATTTAGTTATAAATTAAGTTTTGTTGGTTGAGGATTCATCAGTTTAGTTAAAAATTCATTTATTTTTGGTTTGAAAACTCAACTGTTCTGCAGAAAATTCGTCTTCTTGGCGTAAACAATCTTTTCTAGTCGAAACTTTATGTATTTTGTGGAAAATTAATTTTCTTGATTGAAAATTCATCCGTTTTGGTTAAAAATGCAACTGCTGGGTTGAAAATTAATCTGTTTTGGTTCAACTATTTTGTAAAAATTCGCCTCTTTTGATTGAATTTCACTGTTTTTTATTCCAAATTAAAGTGTTTTTTGTTTGAAATATGAAGTTTTACATTTTTCGTACAGAATTGATTTGTGGATTCTACTATTTAGCTAAAAGTTGGTATTCTTGGTTGAATTCAACTGTTTGATAATTTGTTTTCTTTCGTTGAACATCAATTTTTTAAACTGAAAATTTAACTTCCATTTTTTAGCTGAAAACTTATATTTTTTTGTTGAAAGTTCGTCTTTTGGCAGAAAATTAATATTCTTGGTTGAAAATTCAACTAATTGGTTACAAAAATTCAAATATTTTGTTAAAAGTTCAAGTATTTTGTTGAAAATGAACTTTATTCTCAAAAATTTAACTTTTCGGGTTGGAAATTCAACTCTCGTCTAAAAATGCCCATGTGACATTTGGTCCTGTTATGGCAGAAACCCCTCCCCAAAACATTAAGTGTGTCACGTAATATATGGATCCTCTTTTGGGCCTGAGATTCTGTAAATTGTAATGTGTTCAAAATGTTTCATTATTGCTTGAAAAATTGTAGTTAATGTTCACCGAAGAAGACGTGAAATTTTATTTGGCTGAATTAGCTTTGGCACTCGATCACATCCACAAACTTGGTATTATTTATCGAGATCTAAAACCTGAAAAGTACGTATTTTTGGTTGAAGTTTAATCAATTGCATGAAATGGAAATTTGAAGATATGTCATAATAAAAATGAATCTATTTTATTGCAGTATTTTGTTGGACACAGAAGGTCACATATCTTTAACCGATTTTGGATTGAGCAAACAGCCTTTAGATGACACGAAAACCTACTCCTTTTGTGGAACTGTCGAGTACATGGCCCCTGAAATTGTTAATAGGAAAGGACATTCATTCGCTGCCGATTGGTGGAGCTACGGTGTTTTAATGGTCAGTTTAGAATTAAAACATTATGACCAAAAAATTAAAGGCCACATCGCTCTTTCATTTTGAATATAATTTCTAGTTTGAGATGCTTACTGGCTCACTTCCTTTCCAAGGAGAAAGTCGCAAACAAACTATGACTCACATCCTGAAAGCGAAAATAGGAATGCCCAACAACCTATCGCCGGAAGCGCAAGCTCTTTTGCGTGTCTTATTTAAAAGAAATCCTGTCAATCGTCTCGGTCATGGTAATAACCACATCCTTAATCTCAAATTCAAAAAATTGACTCAGCCGGGTTGCTACAGGTCTGGGAATTCCAGAAATTCAAAGAATTTAAAATTGGTCAGAGAATTTCGGGGAATTTTTAACAAATTGAAGTAGAAGTTAATTTTATTATTTTGTCGGAAATTCAAGAGTTTTGTTACAAAGTCATTGTTTTTGGTTAAAAATTCAATTATTTTGTTGAAAATTCGTCTTTTTGAGTTGAAAATTCATTCATTTTTGTAAAAATTGCATCTTTTTTTGTTAAAAAGCACAGCTGTTTGGTTGACAATGTATCTGTTTTTGTTGCGTTTTGGCTCAATTTAACTGTTTTTGGTGTAAAATTAAAATTCTTAGTTCGAATATTCATATTTTTTGTTAAAAATTATTGTTTTGTAGGAAATTAATCTTGTTGGTTGAAAATATATTTTATTGGTTGAAAATTAATTTCTTTAAATGAAAATTAATTTTTTTTAGTTGAAACTTTATCTTTTTGGTTAAAAATTCATTTCTGGTTCAAAATTATTCATATATATATATGTATATATATATTTTTTTTGAAAATTCGTTTTTCTAACTTAAACTGTAACTATTCTATTTTTGTTTAAAAATGTATCTTTTTAGTTATAAATTGGACTTTGGGTAGAAGATTAATCTTTCCGATTGAAAATTCAACTACTAGGTTAAAAAATAATTTTTTAACCAACAATGTAACTATTCCATTTTTGCTTGAAAATTTAGTTTGTTTTTTTTTAGTCAAAAACTCATTTATTTAGTTTAAAACTGGTCTCTCTGGTTCAAAAATGCAATTATTTGGGTTAAAAATTCATATTTTGGGTTTGAAAATTCAACCTTTTTGTTATAAATTGAGTATTTAACTAATTTGTTGAAAATTAAAATATTTTTTGGTGGAAATATCAACTATTGCACTTTTATTTGACAATGTGTTTTTTTATGTACCGAAGATTCATCACTTGGGTTGAAAATTTGTTTGGTTGAAAAATTATTTTTTACTGAAAATTTAACTTTTCTATTTTAAGTTGAAAATGTATCAGTTTTAGGTGAAAATTGAACCATTCTGTGAAAAATTCTTCTTTTTGGTAGAAAATTAATCTGATTAATTGAAACTCCATCTTTTTTCTTAAATTTCTTTTCTCAGGTTGAAAATTCGTTTTTGTTTTTGTTGAAAATTTATTTATCTAACTGAAAATTTAACTATTTTATTTTCGCTTGAAGATTTATCTTTTTTAGTTGAAAATGCATATATTGTGATGAAAATTTGTATTTTGGTAGAAAATTAATTTTTTGGGTGGAAATTTTTGTTGTTGTTTTTGTTGAAGATTCATCACTTTATGTAAAAAATTATTCCTTGAACTGAAAATTCAACTATTCTATTTTTCGTGGGAAACTGACCTTTTTTTATAGAAACTTAATCTTCTCGGTTGAAAACTTATCCTTTTGAGTTGAAAATTCATGTACTTTATGAAAATTTGTCTTTTGGTAAAAAATGAATCTCTTCATTTGAAAATTCAACTATTTAATAAAAAATGCATTTTTTCATTTGAAGATTCATCATTTTAATTAAAAATTGATTTCTTTAACTGTAAATATAACTATTCCATTTTTGCTTGAAATTCTTTTTTTTTTTTAATAGGAAATGCATTGTTTTTGTTTAAAACTAGTCTTTTTCCGATTGAAAATTCAACTTTTTTGTTACAACTCATATTTGTGGATTGAAAACTCATGAGATTTTTTTCTTAATTGACTGGAAAATCATTCTTGGTTGAACATGCAACTCTTTTGTCTTAAAATTCCTTTTTTTGGTTTAAAACTTTGTCTGTTTTTATTAAGGATTCGACTAATTTATTGACAATTTGTATTTTTTATTTTATTTAACTGTTTTCGATTGAAAATTAGAATATTCACCTTGTTATAAAATTAATTACTTCAACTGGAAATTTATTTATTTCGTTTTTGGTTTAAAATGTATCGTTTTGAGTTGAAAAGCTCAACTATTTGGTTGAAAGTGCATGTACTTTACGTATGCTTTACGTACCTTTTTTTTTTACATTGACATTATTGATCTCCTAGGTGAAAGGTTGATTGTATACCTAAAAAAATGTATAACGGTCAGGGAAAGTCAAGGAATTTCGAAATTGATTTTTTTTTGTAGCAACCCTGCTCTGTAATAATATAAATATTTGATCAAAATCTAATTATTTCCCTAGGAGGAGGAGATGAAATAAAAAACCATGCATTCTTCGCCACAATTGACTGGGAAGCTTTGTACCAAAAAGAGATTAAACCACCGTTCAAACCCGCTGCGAGTCGAGAGGATGATGCCTTCTATTTTGACAATGAATTTACGTGTAAAACTCCCAAAGGTAAGAAAAATTCCATTCCAAATCTGAAAATAAAGGTAGATGTGTGAAACAAAACCTTGTAAAAACTAAAGTAAAGATTTACTTACAGATTCACCAGGAGTGCCAGCAAGTGCTAATGCACACGAACTGTTCCGTGGTTTTAGTTTCGTCGACCCGTGTCTTCTTGAGGATAATGCCACATATCCGACAAGGAGGAATAATGAAAGTATAGCTAGTAATTTCCCAACTTATGTCAACCACACTCCTGCAATTGAGGAGTACGATTTTCTACAAGAGATCGGCAAAGGAAGCTTTAGTACGGTTTATCACGCGGTTCATAAAACTACCAAGTGCGAATATGCAATTAAGGTAAGGCATCTTTTTGTCTTTTACCTGGAGTAACTTTGTCCTGGGCATTTAGAATACCTAGACAGTGGGTCGACTGTCGGCGTTCAGAAGAATTTGGAACGAAATCTTGACCTGGCGTGTGAGTGCCTAGTTTACTAAGCCATTTAGAAGAATGCTAAACCATTCTTCTAAACGCCTGACGCGTTGTAGGCAATTAGAAGCAATCAACCATAGAGAATTAAGACACTCATTACATGGCTATCTAACCATTTATTTTTACTTTCATCTAATTAATGAAATATACTTTTACAAAATAATCAGAATAATGATTTTATGTCATATCTTTAAAAAAGTCTAATATCCTAACGAAAGAGATGATTTTTCTACAAAACCGTTGAACTTTCGACCCGAGAGTATGAATTTCCGACAAAAAGGTTAATTTCCAGTCAAGCAGTTGAATGTTCAACAAAAGTTAGATTTTCAGTTAAGAAAAATTATTTTTCTTTATACCTCGGTCGAAAGTACGCAACTTTTGCGCCTACTTCAGGGCAGAAAGTTAATGATTTGTGCATCGGTAATGCTGCACGCACGCCCTCTGTAATAGCGGGAGCAAACATTTTTTTGATTTGTATTGAGACGTGAAACTGGTTTCATTACCCCGACTGACATTATTCATTTGTTAGTAACCATGGTTTGTTATTAACTGTCTTTTGTTTAATTTGAATGTATTTTATGTTGATTTAATTTCAATTAATTTATATTTGTTAAATTTAAATAAATGTTCATGTTAGTTAAATTGGAAAACTTTTATGCTCAGTTAACTTGAGAAATTTTCATGTTTGTTATTTTAAAAAATACATGTTTATTAAATTTAAAAATTTTCATATTTGTTAGCTTGAGAAATTGTTTAAAAATAAATGTTCAATTGTCTACATTGGTTTATTTTTATTTGATGCCTGCCCCCCCCCCCCCCCCCCCCCCCCCCCCCCCCCCCCCCC
>CAKNXH010000127.1:309704-338739 GCA_932178445.1 Andricus quercusramuli
AAACGGCCTTTTTATCTACCGCTCGACCATCCCCTTCTGTTACTACACATTTGTATAATTTTTAGTTTCTATTTTTTTGTTTCTAAACATTTTTAACTAAATAATGGAATCTTTCAAATATAAAGGATCAATTTTCCACACACAAAATTAAGTAGTTAAATTTTTATTTAAGAGTGCATTTTCAATAAAAACAAAACAATTGTCCTACTGTACAGTTTAATTTTGTACCAAATAGTTGAATTTTCAAGCAAAAAATGGGAATTTTCTTCAAGACAGTTGAATTTTAACCCGAGAGAATGAATTTTCAACAAAAAGGTTCATTTTCAACCAACCAATTGAATTTTCAACAAAACCGTTAAATTTTCAGTTGAAAAAAATTAGTTTTTAACCAATAAAAAAACCAATTTTCAATAAAATACTTGAATCCTCAACTAAACCTGATTAATTTGCAACCAAACCTTTACCTTGCGTGCAAAATCTTTACCTAACTTCTGAAGTGCCTCGTTTATTGAGGCATTCAGAGGAATTCTAATTACATAAATTTTCAACTAAATAGTTTGAACAAAAGATGTGATGTTAGTTTCTATCATTTTTAACTAAATTGTGGAATTGTTAAAGTAAAAAGGATAAATATTTAACCAAAAAATGGTATAGTTAAATTTTCATTTAAGTGAATTAATTTTCAATACAAAACCGAATTGTTTACTAAAGTGTTGAATTTTCAAGCGAAAAAGAAGAATTCTCTACAATCCAGTTTAATTTTCAACATTAAAGTTAATTTTCAACCAATCAATTGAATGTTCAATAAAATAATTGAATTTCCAATTTAAAAAAATTAATTTTTAACCAAAAACCACTGAACTGAACTGAACAACTGAAACAAAACAAAAATGAACATTTAAGAAAGTAGTAACACTTTCAGTCAAGTAGTGAATTTTTCAAAATAAACAGATGAATTTTTAACGCAAAATGTAATAGTTGATATTTTAACAAAAAATATCTTAATTTAAAATAAAAAACATGTGGATTTAATTAACAAAAGCGAACTTTCAACAGAATACATGAATCTTCAACTAAAGAAGAAGAATTTTCAACCAAACATTTCAATTTTCTACAACACAGGTGAATTTTCAACAAAAGTTGATTTTTAACCTTAAAAGATTTATTCTTATCCAGAAAGTTGCATTTTCAACCAAAAAAGGTTAAATTCATGCAAAAAGAAATAAATTATCAACCAAAAAAACTTTTTTAGCCAGCAAAGAAAAAAATGTAAATCGCATTGTTGATTTTTTGAGTTAAAAAGACGAATTATCAACAAAGTTATTCAATTTTGACCCAAATAATAAAAATTTTAACCAAAAAAGATTAATTCTTAACCGAATCCAAGGCCTGTAATCATTAAATCAAAAAGTCATGAAAAATCATTATTATAGTAATTAAATAATGAATTAATACAAATTACAATGCATTAAAGGAAAACTGTTAATTTTGTAGTAAATTGCTTAATTTATCATTTAACATTTTTCATTTCAACTCTGAACACACCTTCTTCCTGGAATTTAACAAATTTTGTAATTTCAACTTGTACCTGTGCAAGCAAATTGTAAACGCGGCTATTTTACGTTGTAATATTTACTAAATACCACAAAAAGTGCGTTCAGACTTCAAATTATGCCTGTTGAATAGTAAATTTAGCCATTTAATTTTTGCCGTAATCGAAATGCAAAATAAAATTAAAATTATTACCTTTGAAACCATTAAAAACATGAACTTAAATTATAAGCATTTTTAAATATATGACATAAAATCATCAATTCTATTATTTTGTGAAAGTTTATTTCATTAATCAGAAGAACATCAAAATAACAATAAAATTGTAGATAGCCATTTAATGGTTGTTTTAATACTACATGGTTAGTTTCTTCTAATTGCCTAAAACGCGTCAAGTGTACAGAAGATTTATTGAGTATTCTTCTAAATTACTAAATCAACCAGACACCTGAACGCCAGGTAAAGATTTTGTACCAAATTCTTCTGAATTTGTCTGCTGAATTTGCAGTTGGCTGAATGCCTGAAACTTCGAAGTGCCTACGGCAGCTGTTTTTTGCTTTGGCTTCTATTATGTGTAATTACGGGGTTCACAACTTTTCCCCTATTCACCTGCGTTATCCCTTTGTTCAAATTCCCCCTTTTCCTCCTATTCTCGAAAAACTTCCCCTTTTCCCCCTATTCTCGAAAAACTTCGAAAAAACAACTCGAAGTTGTTTTATATCTCAACATTAAAATACAAATTTTTATTCTTAATCCCTTTTAATAAGAAAAATTATAAAAAATGTTATGCCAATTGAGAAACATTTGTGCTTTTTGATACACTTGCGCGGTTAACTTAAAACCTTCAATTTATCTGATAAATTAATAAAGATATAATACATGTTTTATGTTAGTTCTTTTCGCTGCAGATTCGTAATTTAAAAGAAAGGATTTTAATATAAAATATTTAATAAAATTCTTATAATTTCAAAGATTAGAAATTTCTCAACAATATTTATGTTTTGTGGTTTTGTTCGCTATTTTTTCCAGAAATTGACCTTTTTAAACAAAAATCATCAGATTTTCAAGGTTTATAATTTCTTAATAATTTTAGATCACGCTAGTACCTTACAACAACAAAAAAAACCAATACCATTACAGTTCGAACTAAGTTTTCTGTTTTTGAACAGTTCCAAGTTATGTTCACGTCTTTCACAGAAAATAGTTTATCTAAAGTAAAAATTGAAAAATTGAAAAAAATGAAATTTCTAATAAGCTTTACGACTTTCAACAATTTTAGGTTATGTTGGTGTTTCAGGTACACCGGGAATCGGTATTTTTATTTAAAAATTTTGAAGAAGATTTAACATTTTTGGACGATTGTTAGATATAATCTGCTTACATTGAATGTCCTATAATATTTTTTTCGTAAGGGGTAATTACTCGATACGAGATTTTCGACTCTTTGACAAAAATTCTTGGAAAATTGTACCATTTTAATTTGTAACACTTATTGATTGAACATTCTAGAGTGAAAAACGTCAGAAATCGAATAATGTCAAATGCGATTAATAAAAAAGGATTATATTTCTATTTCAATCGTACTGTTTCAAAGTGTAATGTCCAAACGAAAGCTTTAACTGTTGATATATTTTTAATTTAATATCCTTCAAAAATTAGTTATATATCAAATTGAAAGACATTTAAAATCAGCTTTTTGATTAAATCTGATTCAAAAATATAAAATATAAAAATGGAAGCGTTCAAAATAAAAAAAAAAGATGACAATTAAACAATTTTAAAAGAAATAAGTTCAAAATTTAACAGCATTAGCATGTCAAAAGCTTCAAGAATAAGCAATACCAAACGAAAGCATCAACCTTTTATTAATATCAACGATTTAAGAGTTTTCTGTTTTGAAAAGAGTTCAAATTAGAAATCCTTCCAGAAAAACATTCACGTTTGGGAAAAAAATGAAGTTAAAAGAAAATGCAAGTTTGTCAAGTGGAAATTTAATGGCAGAAATCATTAAAAAATCATTTAACATTATTTACAAAGTATACAGTTTCTTATAAAAAGATTGTTTCTTCAATTCGAAATGTAAAAATAAATGTTTAGTCTTTCTCCTATTTTTCCCGTTTTCGTCCTGAAAAAATTGCCCTATTTCTCATGTTTCGAGCTCTTTTTGCGCTGATACCTGTAATTATTTATTTTATTTTTATTTCAACAGGTTATTGAAAAAAGCAAACGGGATCCCACCGAGGAAATTGAGATTTTATTAAGATATGGTGGTCATCCCCACATAGTTTCATTGCGAGGTTTGCACGAAGACGAGAAGCGCGTGTATCTCGTCTTGGAGCTTCTTCGAGGCGGAGAGCTACTCGAACGTTTATTGCAGAGGCACAATTTCACGGAGAGGGAAGCAGCAGAAGTTCTTTTTGTCGTTACCAGTATTGTCAAGTACCTTCACGAGAATGGGGTAATTAAATATCTGATTATCTATTGACATTTCATCAGGAAGTTCCGTTGAGTTAGGGAATTTTTTTGAGATCGTGCTTAATTTTTGTTTTAAATTACAATATAAAGTTGAATAATAATGATTCTTCATTTGTAAACATAGCTTTATATTACTAAATCTCACTTTTCTTTTGAAAATTTTTTTAATTACTTTATATTCTAAATTAATTTTTTAACTGAAAATTTAACTATGTCTGTTGAGTATTCCATAATTTTAGTTACAAATTCATCGCTTTGGTCGAAAATTAATTTTTTTTTAAGCAAAAATTTAACTATCCAATTCTTTTTGGTTCAAAATTTAATTATTCCAATTGAAGATTAATCATTTGAGTTGAAAATGTATCACTTTGTTTGCAAATGTAACTATTTTTTTAAAAACTAGTTTATCTTTGGTTGAAAATTTTTTTTATCTGGTAATGTAACTACTCATTCCAATGAAATATTTCATCATTTTAGTTAAAAATTCATCTCTTCGGTTAAACATTAATTATTACAACTCAAAATTTAACTACTCAAGTTTTAGTTGACATTTTGTCCTTTTTAGTTGAAAATTCATGTAGTTTCTTAAAAATTTGTCTTTATTGGTAGAAATTAATCTTCTTTGTTGAAAACTCATCTTTTTGGTTGAAAGTTAAACTATTCCAGATAAAGATTCATAATTTTAGTTCGAAATTCATCTTTTTCGTGCAAAATTCAACTATTTCAGTTGAAAATTCATAATTCCAGTTGAAAAGTCATAACTTTGTTTGAAAATGTAATTTTTTTAAAATTAGTTTTTCTTTGGTTAAATATTTCACAAATAGGCTGTTTCCAAAGTCTTTTTTGGTCAAAAATTGATCTTTTTGTTTGAAAATTCAACTATTTGGTTAAATATTTATCTATCATGCTGAAAATGTCATATTTTTACTTGAGGAGTTGGGAATTTGAAGTGGTTTAAATTGAATTTGATGTTTTACCCACATTAATTTTACCTAAATAAGCACTGAATTTTAAGTATTAGAAGATAAAAGATAAATTCGTTTTAATTATTTTTCAAACACATAGACTTTAGGGACAAATTCAGTAAATGATTATGTTTTTAGTATCATTTAATCATTCAATCAGTCCATTGTAGTAATATGTGTAAGAATATCTTGTAATGTAATTTGTCAAAGCTTTTTAAATTAAACATATTAATTAAATCCTTAGAAACTGGAAAAAAAAATTTAGAATAAAATCGCGAAACTGTATCCATAGTCGAGTCGGTCGTTAAAAAAAACGAAATATTTGAATGACTTCGTACAATTAAAAATTTTACTAAGAAAAAACTTGAGACACGTCGAGAAAACTTGAAATTGTCAGTGAATTTTTTGCTAGAACTTGATTAGACACCCTGATTTTAATAATAATAATAATAATAATAAGAGATCTTTATTATGTTCCACGAAGTATGTACATGAGCTTACAGAAAGATATACGAGTAGACGAGTGGACATAAAAGGCCGAGGTTCAGCTGAGCTGCTTTACAACCTAACCTTTTTGCTACTATTGTTAAAAAATTATATCACTTTTGACACTATTTTTAATTTCTGAAGTGATTCTGAGCCCTGTGAGTATCGATTCGAAAAACTAAATTAAATTTTCAGGTTGTTCATCGGGATTTGAAGCCTTCGAACATTTTATACGCCAAAACAGGGGGTGATCCCTCAACATTGTGCATTTGCGACCTTGGATTTGCGAAGCAGCTCCGAGCGGAAAATGGCCTACTAATGACGCCTTGTTACACAGCCAATTTTGTGGCACCGGAGGTGCTAAAGCGTCAAGGATACGACGCAGCTTGTGATATTTGGTCCCTTGGAGTATTGTTGTACATAATGTTGAGTGGCTACACACCTTTTCCAAATAGTCCGGGTGACAGTGCGAATGACATTCTGGATCGCATTGGAACTGGTTTGATCGATGTTGAGTCGGGAGTCTGGACCCAAATTTCCAGTGAAGCTAAAGAACTCGTTAAAAGAATGCTTCATGTGGATCCAACGAGGAGGCCTACAGCTTCCTGTATCTTGAAATATCCATGGATCGCAAACAGACAACATCTTCCTCCAAAAGTTTTACCCAGTGTCACCAAAGATCGCGATTTATTGAAGGTATGTTAATCCAAAATTCATACCGAGGGATAGGCAACTCGTGAAGTCAGGTGTACGCTTTTAATGAAATGTCCCGAAATATCTGAAGATATTTGAATTTACTTGTAGTCACTTGCAGGGATCACTGTCTTTCCCTTACTCCCTTGCGTTTCCTCTATTTTCGAAAAACTTCCTCTTTTTCCCCTTTTCTATTTAAGTATACGATATTTGAAAATACAATTAAATATAAACACTCTTTAAAAAAAGTTGAAGTTGAAACATTTTAAAACATGTTAAAAATGTGAAAACAGAAAACAGAAATTGTTATCCAATATAAAATTGGAACATTTGAGAAATATTATATGTAGTAATTTCAAACAGAAGTATGACAAGGTGTTTACTCACCTTGAAAACCTGGAATTGTAAGGAAATTTTTGAAATACCCAGAAAGACCTGGAGATTTTAGGGGCTTTTTTATAGTCAGAGGATTTTTTCGAAAACGTGCTTACCTTTTTTCATTATAATATAAAATTAAACAATGTTTTTTCATTCGCAAAAAAAGCTTTATATTACTGGATTCAACTATTTTGTTGAAAACTCGTTTCTTTTCTTGGTTGGAAAATAATATTTTCAACTGAAAATTCAACTATTTATATTTTTGGTTAAAAATTAATCTTTTTTAGTTTAAAATGCATGCATTTTGTTTACAATTCGTCCTTTTTGTGAGAAAATTAATGTTCTTGGCTAAAAATGTATGTTTTTGCTTGGAAATTTGTTTGAAAATCTATGTATTTCATTTCTTATTGAAAATTTGACTTTTTTAGTAAAAAATGTATCTTCTTAGTTGAAATTTCATCATTTTGGTTGAAAATCTATCACTTTAGACGAAAATTGAATTATTTTGTTGAAAATTCGTTTTTTGTGGTTGAAAATTAATTTTTTAACTTTAAACTTGAATGATTCCATTTTTGGTTGAGAATTTATATTAATTTCAGTTGAAAGTTGAACTATTTGTTAAAAATTGATTTTTTTTATTGAAGATTCATAATTTTAAACAAAAATTCATTTCTTCGGTTGAAAATTTAACTATTTTGTTGTAAATTATTTTTTTCTTCAGTTGAAAATTAATTTTTCAAACAGAAAATTTAACTAACCCAGTTGAATATTCCACCATTTTACTTGAGCATTCATTTCTTTAGATGAAATTTAATTTTTGACTGAAAAGTTAATTAATCCAGTTGAATATTACCTCATTTCAGTTAACAATTTATTTCTTTGGTTAAACATTAATTTTTTAATTGAAAATTTATCTTTTTTATTTCAAAATTCATGTTTTTGTGTGCAAAATTCGTCTTTTCTAGTTGATATCTAATCTTTTTGGTTGAAAATACAACTATTTTAGTAGAAGATTCATACATTTAGTTGAAAATTCATTTTTTGTTTAGTTGAAAATTATTTTTTTTTTCAACTGAAAATTTAACTCATCCAGTTAAATATTCCATTATTTTACTTGAAAGTTCATCTCTTTGGTTGAAAGTAATTTTTTTAAACTGAAAATTTATCTTTTTTACTTGAAAACTAATGTTTTTGTTCGAAAATTCATCTTCTTTGGTCGAAAATTAATTTCCTGGGTTAAAAATTCATATATTTAGTTCAAAATGCATCTATTCTCATTCCAGTAGGAGATTCATAATTTTAGTTGAAAATTCATTACTGTGGTTGAACACTAAAATATTCTGTTGCAAATTCTTTTTTTTTTTTTTTTTTTGAAAATTAATATTTTTTTAATTCAAAATCAGCTGTACCATTTTTGGCTAAAAAATTATATTTTTCAGTTGAAACTTCAACTATTTGGTGGAAAATACAACTTTCTTGGTTAAAAATTCAACTAGTTGGTTAAAAAATATCTTCTTGAAATTGCAATATTATCAATTGAATTGTTAGCAATTTGCAACGTTTTTAATTGAATGTCATATAGTACACACATTAAATTTACTTAAAAGAATATGTCATTTCCCTATTTTCTTTAAAAAGCAAGTACTTCTTTTTTTAATTTTTTTCAAAAAATGAGCTTTTCCCCTTTAATAAACCCCCATGTTAATTTCAAAAGCCCGGGGGCAATTGTTGATTTTTACCGATTGGAAATAAATCTAATTTCTTTTTTTGGAAAACGAACAAATTGGGGGCGGGGGGGGGGGGGGGCATTCACCAAAAATCGAAAGTCGAATTTGTGGACTACCCTATCGGTAGAGTTGTCAGTCCCTCGCTCAATACTCACTTTTAATGATTTCTAATTAAATTTATCTATGTAATTAATTAATCTCGATTCAGACTGCGGTTGCAGCGACGTATCGAGCGATGTCGAATAGTCCCCGCCAGCCTCATATTGGGCCCGTAGGTCTTTCTGAACTCGCAAGGCGCAGAACACAAGCCAAACCTTCAACAGCTGTTAAAGTTTAGGTATAATTCTCACTCTCTCTCGTGTGCCAGATTATTGAAGCAAATGGGAAAGATAGAAGAGCTGCATGAGTTTTTAATACTGACGAGAATTCCATTAGAAATAGTCTTAGAAACAAAAGAATGCAGTTATCATTGCCATTGTTACAATTATTATAAATCTTATCATGTACAAAGGAAGTATTCACCAAAATAGGATGGTGAGGACAATGTGATATTTATTTTTATTTTCCATTTGTGCTTTATTAATGCATACGCCTGAGTACACTCACAATTATTGCCTAACAAACGCTTTTGGAACTAATCAATAATTAAAGCGCATGATTCAAACGTAACGCAGGTTATAAATCTACTATTTTTGTTACATAGAACCAACGCGAGTTGATATGTTTGTGAAAAATTTAGGTTTTTGTCGTCTTGATTTGCAATTCCTCACTTAGTGCGACGATTTTGTTATAGTTGATTGAATGTGAGATTATATTCTCAGAACTGTTCCTTATTGAAACTTGATTATTATTATTATTTTCCAATGCTCCAAGCAAAGATAAAAAAACGGAATAATCTTTTATACGGAGATAAAATTTAGGGTAAAAGATAATCACTACTGTAAATTGTTTTAAGAAATCTTTTAAATATCCTATTCTAAATGTGCGGATACCTTTAAGTCAATTTCAAAGAATTTGTGTATAGTTTATTTTTTAGTTACGGCGGAATTTAGATCAGAATTGAAATTCGAACTGTTTTTAGAGAGAAAAAAAAAAGAAACAGTTTAAGGCATCATGCTTGAATTAAAAGTCAAATTAATTCCTATCTTTAGTATAATTACACTCTAATAATTATGCACTGATTAATGTTTTGGGCAGGTTAATTCATGTTAAGGAAAATTACTGACCTCAAGGTGAAAAAAAATTTAATGTGTCGTGCCAATTACTAATTTAAAATATTTAAATTCTAAGACTTACATTTTTTTATATAAATATTTATAGAACGTAACTGCAATTATGTAACGAGATTAAGAGTTTATTCTACTTAAATATTTTTCAAGGAGAATTAAAGCATTCCAATTTTATATTTCAAAATTAGATTACAATTGCAGTTATTTTCTTTCATTGTTATTGGTTGCACCTTATTAAAAGTGTTATTATAACCTTTGATATTTTCACCAAAGTATAAAGTCGATATACAGTTGTTGTTCAAAGTCGTTGTTAAAGAATTGGTAAACTTGAATTGTTCGATTATATGAAGTAATTTATACTTACGTATGAACTTTTTATGTCGGAAAATGTTAATCTCAAGCTTGAAATTCAATGGAGTGAATAATTGTTGCTTTCGGGCGATTGTAATATCAGTACATTATTATGTGTCAAAAAAATTTTATCATAAAAGATATAGTACAATTTTATATTTATAATGAGTAGGAATAATTATCTATATTGCCGTCTAAAATTGTTCAAGTTATGTATGTATTTGTGTCTTATATTGTCTCTCTCGCACCGACTTATAGAAATAATTTGCGAGAAAATTAATTTCGTACTCCATATAAAAGATACTTGATCCTAAAATGCCTTTTCTAATGCAACAATGGACTTTCGTCTCAGGAAAGTTTAGAGCATTATGATACAAATATTGTAGTATTTAATCTAAGTATCACTTTGTTAAGATATATAACTTTTATGTGCAAAAAGTCTGTAAAAATTATTGTATATTATTTTCAAAATATGATTATGTATGTACAGATTTATTTTTTACATAAATATTTCCCTCCCTGTCTACAAATCACAATTTTATGTTTTAAATCTGAGGAAATATATCTGCTACAAGCAATTCATTGTGTTGTGTTATTCATTATTCTAAGAAATTAAGTTCTAGATTTGCGCCTTTTTTGTGCCGAAAAATTTTGACGTTTTATTATTCTTAGGAAAATTTCTGAAAATGTCTGACTTATCAGGACTTAAACATCGGGGTTGCTACAGGTCAGGGAATTTTCGAAAAACTGAAGTTGAAATTAGTTTGATTGTTTTTCTAAAAGTCAATCTTTTGGTTGAAAATTGCTTTTTTGTTGACATTTTGTGGAAAACTCATCTTTTTTTGGTAGAAATTTAATGTTTGTGTTTGAAAATTCAAATATTCATTAATTAGAATGCAGGATGAAAAAAAAATCAAGAGAATTCGAATGATTTCAATTATTTCTTCACAGAAAATTTAATTAATCCATTTTTTGTTGAAAATTCATTTTTTTGGTTGAAAGTTAAACTATTTTGTTAAAGATTCATGTATTTTGTTAAAGTTTCATCTTTTTTGGTAGACAATTAATCTTCTTCATGGAAAAACTTATCTTATTAGTAGAAAATTAATTTCTTTAGTTGAAAATATAACTAATTTATTGAAAATTCGTTTGTTTTATTGAAAAATAATTTTTTTAACTGAAACTTAACTATTCCATTTGTTGTTGAAAATTATTATTTTTTGTTACAAATTAACTATTGGGTTGAAAATTCATGTTTATTAATCGAAATAGGTCTTTTTTTTGGTTGAAAATTGATCTTTTCAGTTCAAAATTAATGTATTTTATTATAAATTCGCCTTTTCTGGTATAAAATAGATTGTTTAGATTTTTCACATAAAAATACAACTGTTTGGTTGAAAATTAATCTATTTCAGGTGACGATGTTTTATTTTATTTTTTTTAATTGATTATGTAGTTATATATTATTATTTCTTTTGTATTTTGTTGAAAATGCGTCTTTTTTCAATTTTAACTTTTTTTATTCAAAGTAAAAATATTTTTTGGTTGAAATATCAAGTATTACATATTTTTATAGAATATTCTATTTTTTGGTTGAAAATTCAACTGTTTGGTTAAAAATTCATTTTTTTTGTTGAAGATCCATACGTTCAGTTAAAAAATCATTTCTTTGGTTGAGGTTAAATTCGTTTTCTTTAGGCAGAATTTTTTTTTTTTTTATGAAAAAAATAACTATTAAGGCGATGTAACTGTTTCATTTTTGTTTGAAAATGTATTTTATTCGATTGAAAATTCTTTTAATTCGTTGAAAACTCGTGTTTTTTTTTTGTTGAAAATTGAATGATTCTAGTAGAAAATTCAACTGTTTTGTAGAAAATTCATTTTTTTGGCTTCAAAATTCAAAAATGTTTCTGGAAATTAACTTTTTTGTTACAAATTAAAATTTTTTTGTTGAAACCCCAACAGTTTTGTAGAAAATTCGTCTTTTTACCTTGACAATTCAACCTTTTGTATGCATTTTTTTATTGATTGAGAAATCTTCTGTGTAGAAAATTCAACTATTTTGTTGAAAATGTATCTTTTTTCTTAGATAATTAATCTATTTAAGTTGAACATTCAACTAGATTGTTGAAAATTCGTATTCTTTGTTTTAATTCAACCGTTTTTTAATGGATATTAAAATATTTTTCGGGGACCACTAAAAATTACCGAAAATAAAATTGCCGACACTGTAAAATTCCCGAATAATAAAATTCGACTCGAATTGGAAAATTCCCGGATGGTAAAATTCCTGAACAGTTTATATTACCGAAATGGAAAATTCCCGGCAGCTTATAATATTACTGAATTTGAAAATTTCCGAATTTAAACAATTAAATTTGTTTGATATATTTTATTTATTACAAATACAATAATCAAATATTTCTATAAAAAAATTATTTTGTAGTGTTCGAAGTTTCTAAAATTATTGTTTTGAATTTAAAATAACAATAATTGAAAAACATATTTTTGGTTGAAATTGAAAAAAAATTATAGTTATTTTAAATTCAAACAAGAATTTAGAAACCTTAAACATTAAAAATATATTTTTATAAAAATATTTGATTAGTTTATTTTTAATAAATGAATAATGTTTATAAAAAAAAGTTCAATTGTTTAAATTCGGGAATTTTCTAGTTCGGATATTTTATAATTCGGCACTTTTCTGTCAGGAATTTTATTATTGAGGAATTTTCAAATTCGGTAGTATTATTATAAAATATCGGAAATTTTTTAATTCAGGAATTTTATTATTCTGGAATTTTGCAGTGCCGGGAATCTTATTTTTCGGGTGTTTTTCTGTCATCCCATTTTTTGGTGGTAATCTTTTCGTTCATAATTCTTGTTTTTTTTAATTCATTTTTTGTTTGAAAAATTCACTATTTAGTTAAAAGTTGATTTATTTCATTGAAAATTGTGTCATAAGGTTGTTTTTTTACCTGGAAGAAAAATTAATGACGGTATGGGAAAAATCATGGAATTTCGTAATTGGGATTTTGTAGCAACTCTGAACTTTTAAAACTGGTTCATATTTAAAATACCTGTTTGAATTTATTCATTTAATTTCGAAATGTTTCACGTGGTGAGGTAAGAAATTGATATTACCGACGGAGAGGGAACTGCACATGCGCAAGCAGCAATAACGGAAACCTGTAGTCCTACGGAAACCAGAAAAACCGAGAACATGTCATTTTAATTTTAACAATTGACTTCGATTTTGTCTGCTCAGGTTACTTTTTCTCTGTACCTGCAGTGACAACTTTTTCCATAATTGTGATTTATCGCTAATCATATTTTAAACAAAAAGGTAAGCTGACATTTAATTTCATTATTATTGGCAATGCGACTATCGTGCTGGGAAATTCGTTCCCCGCCGAAATGAATCCATGATGTGCAGATTCAATCGTGATTTCAAAATTAACAGTTATTCCAAGAAAATAATTAATATTCTATTTTTCATATACGTGCAAATACTAAATAGCATTCGATTAAATATAAGTACGACACGCGAGATGATTATATGATTGAGAGGTTAACTTTATTGTGCGTGACACGGGCTGTTTGCACGTTTTCCGACACGTTTGCGCCGAGAAATCAATATTTCGAAGACCTTGATCTCTCTTTTATATTCGCCTATAGATGTTACAGCGTATGTATTTGTGATAATCTATTTACCAAACTTTTTACGGTTGAATTGTGAAAGTGAAATTTAGAATACCCGTTGACTAGTTGCTTAATAACTGACAAATTTATGGTTTTTTTTTCAATCTATCTTGACACATTGACTATTTTCTGCGTAATTTTCTTGGTTTATTTATCATTACTTCACTAAATTTATGTTAAAAGTACCAATTAATCAATTGTCTTTGATAATTACTTGCGGCTCCTTTAATTTTTAGTCTTATCCGATGAACAGTTTGTATCTGGCATTTAGAAGATTTCACAATATTAACGAAGATCCTTTAAGGGATGATGTTTTCTATGTCGTTTAGGAAATCTACGATAAGTATGGAAGAGTTATTTGTGATTTTATTTACAAGTCAAGAAAAGCGCATGATTTCTTTAAGTGCGTAACTGGAAACTTGTGTTAGAGTTGTGCAATAAAAATAGATACGTTCACACAAAAAACGATAACAAAAACATTTGTGTTTATAAACGAAGCCACAGAACTGAGAATTTCATTTATTCGAAGTATTCATTGAATGTCAAATTTCAGGTACCTAACACCTATTGTTATTTCAGATATGTAAGATACAATTTTTCAATATCAGTATGTAAATTATAGTATTGCACGGCTCTAATAAAAGAAGTGTGAAGAAATTGTTTATGTCGTCTTTGCATCTAGAAAATCTTCCACCATATTGACTTTCCTCTAAAATCTTTGATTGATTTGTGAATTTATTATTTAATATATATTTTTTTTTAATGATTTAATTCAAATATTATTCCCTTCTTTATTCAGGGTGGCTGCAAAACTTCATTTTCAAAATTCCCGGATTTGTCCGTGACTAATTTTTCAATTTCCTTGGCCACTAATGTTTAAAGACCACAATTTTAATCTTGTAATATTGTTAATATCGAATCTTTTATTAATGAAATAAAACAATTTAAAATGATAAATTTTTAATGTATTCTCAGGGCTGCCACAGCCTAATTTACTTGAAAAAAACTGAAGAAGCGACTTATTTAAGATGAAAAAGTGAACAAAAGTGACAATTCCATAATAAAAAAATAGCTAATCTGCATTAACGTGACTAATGTTCTTTTCAATTAAAAAAATTCGATGAAATTCATAAAAATTCAAGGTGAATAAAAAAATGTTAGGTGAATTAAAAAAAATTCAAATTAACTGTAAACAATCAAAAAAATATGAAGCAATTCATTGAATTCAGTCAGCTTGAAATGAGTTTAGGAAAATTCAAAGAACTAAAGAATTTGATTTATTGCCTAAGATTTCAAGGGAAATTAGACTGCAGGATGAATTTAAAAAATGAAGAGGATTCCAAAGATTTCAAACGAATTTAAAAGAATTCAGGATAAATTAATAAGAATGCAGAGTGAAATCCGAATAAATTTTTTTAAAAATTTCGAAAATCCATTTAAATTTGTGAAACCCTAAGAAATCCCTCATTTTTATGTGAATAAATGTTTGAAGCCCATTGAAACATTATAAAATTCTGTGAAATTCTTATTTTATCAAATCTGATATTTCCTGAAATTCTGGAAAATGTATTCAAATAATTTATGAGCTTGAAATATCCCATTAAATCATTGAAATCTTTCGAAATCTTATAAAATCCCATGTAATATTTTAAAATATCTTCAAGTAATAACATCTAGTAATTTTCAGGGATTTTCAAGATTTTTTTAGCCATGTCAGCAAAATGTTATTAAAATGGACTACATAGGATTGATTACTACATATCTGTATGTAGGTACTTTTTAATTAAAAAATGTGGAAAACTGGGGGAAATATGGCCGCTGTCGCAAAACACGGGTTTTTATTATAACTTGCGGCGATAATGTTAACTTTGGAACGGAATATCTGAAATCAAAAATCCAAAAAGATTTCATTAGTATATTTCTATACTGAGTTCGTGCACGAAGGGTTTAGAAAAATTTTGTTTAAAAAAAATGGCGAAATTTTTTTTCAAAAAATTTCGATTTTTCAGGTTCCAAAGATTCATTCTTTGACCCAAAAAAATTGAAAGTTTGGTCAAATGAAAATCCCTTCGTTCGCGAACTCTGTATAGGAATATACTAATGAAATTTTGTTGGTTTTGTGATTTCAGATAATCCGTTCCAGAATCATGCTCACCGCAAGTAGTAATTTAAAAAAAAAACGTGTTTTGTGGCAGCGGCTATATTTCCCATAGTTTTCAATATTTTCAAATGAAAAAATACCTACAAATATGTATTAATCGATCCTGTGTAGTCCAATTCAATACGATTTTGTCAATATGGATAAAAAAATATTGAAAATTCCATGAACATTACTATATATAATCCCTTAAAACTATGGGTACTGTAAAATCGTTGCATATCTTCAGAATTCTATGAAATTCCTTGCAGTCACATGAAAATTTGTTTAAATCTCTTGAAACCATAAAATCCCTGCATTTTTTGAAACTTTTGACAATCCCTTGGAATCTTATATAATATCCTAAAATAGTTTAAAACCTTTAAAATCCCTTCAAATTATTGAAATCCATACAAAATTCATTGGATCTTTTAAAATTACCTGAAATATTTCAAATCCTTTGAAATCCCTTGCATTTTTTGACATCTCTTGAAACTTTTTCAATCTCTTGAAATTGTTCGGAAGTTTAAAAAAAAACCTAACATTTTTGTTAATACCTTCAAATTATTGAAATCTATTAAATAATCTTGAAAATCATTTTGAAAGCCTTCAAATTGTAAAATATATTAAAACTTCCTTGAAATCTTTTTAAATGCCTTCAAGCCTGAACCATTACAAATTATTTGAGATATTTTGAAACCCTTAAAACTGTTTAAAGCTCTTGAATATTCCTTGTAATAGTAAAAAATACCGTAAAATCTTCAAAATCCCCTGGAATCTCTTCAAATTATTGAAATCTATAAAAAAATTCCTTGACATCTTTGTAATGCCCTAAAATATTTCAAATCCTTTGGAATCCCTTCAAATAATTGAAATCCTATTAAATTACTTAAATCAATTCAAAATGCCTGGAAATCTTTTAGAGTACTCTAAAGTATTTAAAATTCTTTAAAATCTTTAGAAATCCCTTAAAAATTCCTTGGAATTTTTTTAAATGCCCTAAAAAAATTTTAATCCCTTTTAATTCCCTTGAAACTTTTTAAAGCTCTTCAAAATTGCTTGACATTTTTAAAAATACCCTATGTAGCATCAAAATCGGTATTTAATATGTCATTTTTTCATATTATAACTCGCTTTCTTGACCTCCATGGGAAAGCCTCAAGTTAGGGCATTTTGACATTCCACCGTTTGGGGGCGACAGTCCTTCGGCCCTTTTCTTGTTCTTCTGGCAGGGACGCTGCGACGTTGCACCTGCACGGCCATCAAGAAGACAGTGCGCATTTGAAGAAGAAGACTGTGATCTGCCGTGAACCCTATTGTTCTCCCGTATTGTCAATTTACCTATTTCTTATCTACCAAACATATTTGCAAATTCTTTGAAATATTTTGAAATCATATATGTGACCGTCCACGAAGAAAGGGCCCTAACGCGCGGTAGCTTCATTTTACAGGATGAGCGATTGAAGAGGCGATGCCACGCAGGAACTTCACAAGATTGCCTCACTTTGCAGTTTAATAAAAATTCGAGATTTCCGGATATAGGAATAATATTTTTTATTATAAAAAATCGAACAAAAAACTATCGATTGGCGTAAAAGACTAAAAATCGAGTTTTTCCGCGTTAGGACCCTTTCTTCGCGTACGGTCACATATGGAACTTTTTAAAACTCTTGGAATATCCCCTGGAATTTTTTTAAATCTTTAAAAAACTTCGTAAAATATTTCAAATTCTTTAAAATGTTTAGAAATCCATTCAAATTTCTGAAAGCTCTTGAAAATTAAATGGAATTTTTCTACATGCCCAAAAGAAGTTAAAATAACCTAAAATATTGAAAATTCTTTGTAAATATATAGAATTCCATTGGAACTGCTTAAAGCTCTTGAATATTCCTTGAAATTTTCAAAAATGCTCTTAAATCTTTAAAATCCCCTGGAATCTCTTCAAATTGTTGAAATCTATTAAAAATTCCTTGAAATCTTTTCAAAACCCCTAAATAATTTCAAAAGAATTGTAGAAACTTTAGAAATAGGTATAGACTATAGTCATACCTTAATTCAATAGTGGTTAACCCATGGGTTAATTTATTAAAAAAAAAAGTGATGAAAGTGGATCTTTCTATTTAAAAAGTGACTATAGTGACTTTGTCTTAAAAAAGTGATTTCAGAAATAAAGTAACTGTGGCAGTCCGATTATTTTTGTCAGTTTTACTACTTAAAATGCTTCTTAAAGAAATTCTCTGACTTGCCATTTTTGTTTAAATCCCTGACTTTTCCCCGATTTCCAGGTTTTTTCTGACTTGCGGCTACCCTGTTCCTTCAAAATTATTTTTTCGTGTGGAGAGTATAATTAGATAAAAGTTCTATACTTGACTTGATTTCTAAATAAAAATTTCCCCGAAATTGATTCTCTAATCTGTTACAATTATTAACTAAAATAGTGACGTTAATTAAAAGTTAGAATTATATTATGCCATGGCTTTTTTAAAAATTGTTATAAGTTACAGATTGCCAACTTTGTAGCGCATATTTTATATTGATACTTAACTTTAATTTGAGAGATAACAATTTTCAAAAATATGTTTAACCTTAAAAGTAACCATCGGAATATTACTCCAAAGTCACTAATATGGGAATAACTCATTTAATTTGAGGTATCCAATACAACAGAATAATGTAAACTATCATTCTACTTAATTTTTTGCTTAAAATTTTCACTGTAAATAGTTCATTTATAAACGTTTTGTGGACATGGCATACTGTAATTCTGAAAAAAAAGTAATTTTTTTAATCTCATATAACGCCATGTCCAAAACCAATTTTTCACATCATCTAAATTACATTCGAGATAATATTAAAATTTGCGCAAACAACTTTTTTTATATTTAACAACTTTTTAATAGAGTATAACTTTATTAAACTTTGAGCCTTATTTTCTCATTTCGACAATTGATGGACATGGCCTAGTATAACTGTCGGGTGACGAAATGATAATGGGAAGAATATGCTAATTTTGCAGGTGCTTTTAATATGGTCCAAAAAGGCTTTCGGCCGCTGGTTTTGTGCGGCCCCTCGGGTACAGGGAAAAGTACTTTGATAAAGAAACTTTTTGATGAACTTCCGGATACCTTCGGGTTTTCAATTAGCCATACAACAAGAAAACCTAGAGCAGGTGAACAAAATGGCAAGGAATATTACTTCACTGATAAAGAAGAAATGCAGAGTCAAATTGATCATGGACATTTTCTTGAAAGTGCAACGTACAGCGGTAACATGTACGGAACAAGGTAATTTTAATAACGTCAACATTTAGATAATTTATTTTTTATAATCCAGGGATCACAGTCAGTCCCCTGGGTGGCCACCAACCTGGAAGAAAACCGCGATAAAGCCCGGGGACAAATATAGCTCCGGGAGATTTCCCGTATTTCATCAAACAGGCCTACAAAAATGAGACTTTTGTTTCCCCATTGAGATCTGAAGGTGTTTTCTCACGTAATTTTTCGCGCGGAATCCGAATCGAATTTTTACTTCAAAGTCGTAATCAGCCTTCCATAGGGAGTTCTGAGGAAATCTTCTGATGCAAAGTTTGGTGCTAAGGTACCTTCAAAAATGGAATTTGTTGATATGAAAGGTCCTACAGTTGTAAATATTTGACATCAGAAATCATGTATGTGCATTTCCGTAGATTTTTTTAATGAGAAATTCGAATCTTTCGGGCAAATTGACAAACATCATGGCGTTTATAAGTTATTTTTGTCTGAAAATGCCGAAAAACGGCCTTTTCTCACTTTCAGGTCACTTTCTCATTGTTGAAAATCTTGTAGGCCTGTGTAATTCGCGCGATTTGTAAGTTATAAAATTTTCCAGTTAGAAAGCATGTCATTTTCGAAGTGTTTGTACTAATTAAACTTTAAATGTTCACATTATTCACAATATTTAAAATTTCTGTACATTTAATTGAAACTAAATTATTTTTCTGAAAATTAATTTTTGGATTAATTTTTAAAGGTTTCGAATTTTCGATTTGACAATATCGTAGTTTCAAATTTAAATATTAAAAATTTCAGGACAATTCCGTTATTAAATGTTTCAAAATTTCATATTAAGAGCCTTGATAGTCCGTTTTGAATTTAATAATTATAGATGTAAATATAGAGCAATTTCGAATTGAAAAGCTTAAAATTGTACAATTGCAAACATTGCAATCATATTACAGCAATCTTGTTTTGCATTCTTTTTTTAAAAAATTTAATTTTTAATGTAATATCACAAAATTATCCGATTTTTAGTTGAAGATTAAACAAATAAATAATTTCAAATTGAAAAATATTTGATTGAAAAATTATGAGAATGAACAATAATTCTAAAGGAAGTGTTAAAAATTAAACGATTTGTAGTTGAAAAATTAAAAATTGAGTTTAAATTAAAAAAAGATAAAAACAAATTATCTGAAATTGATACATCAGTAATTGAATAATTTCGGTAATGTTAAATAGTTACAATTTTAGAGTTCTGAATTTTCATGTTGGACGCGTAATTTGTCCCTTTCATAGGTTTTAATTTCGCAATTAAAATTGATTTGTTGGATTTTATAAAGTACAATTATTAGCAATTTAAACATTATTAATTTTAAAGCGATTTAAATTTACATAAAATAATTGAAATTGTAAAGGGTTTGAATATTAAAAAGTTTCAATATCACAATTTTTGGCGACTAACATTTTTTTCAGTTTTAAATAAAGATCGCATTCGTTTAAGTTTTTATTTTTATTATTATATTATTATTGTTATTTATTATTATTTATTATTATATATATTACTATTTATTTTAAAATGTTCTTTTAGAATAATTCAATTAATTTTTTTCATTTCAGAAAAATTTGTATAATCAGCTTTCATGTTAAATTATAATTTTGTTATGAAATAATAATTTAAACTTCCAGAATTTCAGAAGCTTCGACTTTCAAAGATTCAATTTAGTTTTCAATTTCAAGTTGTCATCTTTTAATTTATTTGAATTTAAAATTATTCAAATTCAAAAGTTTTCGATTTTTAATTGGCTGTGGCTACGTGTACTTAAATTTAGGTACAAATAGCTGGATTTTTTCGTTACAAATTAGGAGAGCTGGAAAAGGGGCTATTTGTACCGAAATTTCGATACGTATAGTTGGATTTTTTCGGTGCGCTTTTTTTAATGATTACATTTTGAACACTTAATTATAAATAATACAGTTAGATGAAATCTTTACTGGTTTTTCGAAAGATATAGTTTTCAATTGATCCAAGTATCATAATTATAAAGAAGGTTTTCAATTGGTATTAGGGTCGGTAATATTTATCTTTGTTCTTCAATTAATTCTTTTAAAAAATTTAGTTTGAAATTCAAAAATCTAATTTTTTAATCTCAAAATTGTTTGATGTCTAAACATCTAGAACTCGATATGTAATCGAAAGTGTAATGCAAGGCTCTGACACACGCGTTGTGTCGTGTGTCAGAGACCGGAGGCTTGCTTCTCTTCATCCACTCAAAGAAGCCCTTCAATTATTTTTTGGACTTCGAACATAATATTAAAATAATAAATTTTATAGCATAAATATTATATTATTATATAAATAAAATTTAAAAATAAAAATTTATATTATTATAATAAATAAAATAATTTTATTCTTATTCTTATTTTCTTCTATATATTGATATGTGTATGAAAAAGTGGGAGTTAACTATTTTTCACTTTTTATGACTTTCTTAAACCAAGTTCAAGATTTCACTGTATCGAAGAACAAAAATCCTAGAAGTATCTCATTATGTCAGTAAAATAATGCAGAAAATTATCTTCAAAATTAGCACAAAAAACAATAAAAGAAGTTTTATTTCCGAATTTATTGATATTTTTCGGAAACATTAAAATATGACGTTTCTTTAAACAACTTCTAATCAAATTAACACATACTGCCTTTTATTTATGCACATCGAACGGGTACTTTTATCACCTTCCATATAATAATTGAAAGAAAATGTACAGTTTATTTTTATTAAAACTAGGGTGCTTGTTCAACCTATTGGAAAATAGATGTCTAGAAACTTTTGCACGACATTACATCTAAGAGAAAATAAATGTTTGTACTCCTACATGTACGTGAGTTATTATTTGCTTTATATAGAATTTCAATTTCAGTTAACATTTACCGAAGATGTTCACACATAAATCTGTCTTGGGTCGTAGTGTAGGATGCACTTGATGTTTTTTTTTGTTTAAGCATTAATTGCAGAACAAAAATTAATATTACCGACCCTAATGCCAATTCAAAACCTTCTTTACAAACATAAATAATACAGTTTCAATTCCTTTGAACTTTAAATGATCCATTTTCCAAAATGCGAATCTCAAATTTTCAATTTTTAACGTTTTGACATTATCCAATTCTCGAAATCTTAATATGAAATTATTAAATTTCTTGATTCTTTAATTCAAAATAAAATTGTTTAATGTTTAGCGCTTCGACTTGGAAATTATACAATTCAACTCCTTTTTCTAATTAAATTGTCCAAAATCGTTCAATTTTTTTGTTTAATTTCAGACGCTTTAAATTCAAAATTATTAACTATTAATTATTGTTTCCAAAATGTTTAATATAATATTTAAAAATTGGTTTAATAATAGATTTTCAAATTCTTTATATTTTTCATGTTAGGAAATAGAAATCCAGAGACGTGGACCCGCTATTTGCGCGCGTGCATTTACAGTTAGTGTGTTACAACTCTGTATATTTTCCTTTATTAGAAATAAAAACTTTCTTATCCTACTTATAATATGATTCAAAGTCAATAGATTTCTTGCAAAAAGATATGCTGATGCTTATCGATTTCCGCAAAAGATTATATGTGAAAAAACTGTGCGTTTCGCGAAGATAGTATATTTTTTTCTAAATCGAGAAAAATCACGAATATTTACCAGCACAACCAGGAGAAAGCCGTGAGACGAAAATTTAAAAAATTGTGGCCAGCCTCGTCCCATATTCCCCTTTTTTTCCCATTTTCTCCTTATTCTCTCCTATTTTTCTAAAAATTCCCTGTCGCCCCTATATTTGAGAATTTTCCCCCGTTTTATGAAGCTGCGAATAATTTTTCAATATAATTCTAAGAAATTTGCGGTCAATAATAAATAAATTATGATTAGCTTAGAGAAAATGTGATGCGAATTGTGAAGCATTTGTAGTTTTTAAATACTCTTGTGCCGTTAAATTAATACTCTCAAATTATGCTATAAATTATTTAAAATATTATATTAGTTTTATTTTAGTGCTATTCGCTGGAATTTAGTATTTAAAAAAAATAATTTTACTATAAAATTAGAAAGTTTTGAAGAAGACTTAAATTTTTTTAAATGTCAGGTTGCGTTAGTTTTTTTTCACCCGAATTCAGCATTTTCAAACAAAAGTCATCCATATTCACAATTTTATGTTATGTTAGCGCTTGACGCCGGAAATGGGTATTTTTAATAAAAAGTGTTAGGTATCAAAGAAACGAACGAAAATAATTAAAGGTTCATAATTTTTAACAATTTAAAGTTACGTTAGTGTTTTACGCCAAAATGTGGTATTTTAAAACAAACAAAATCATATAACCCGAACAAGGTTTGCAATTTTTGAACAGTTTCAGATTATATTAACGTTTTTCACAGCACATCGGTTATTTTAAACAAAAGTAATTAGATTTCGAAGGTTTACAATAATAATAATTGAATTATATAATTCCTGAAGAGTAATTGTAATTTTGAATAAAAGGTGGTTAGATTTCGAAGAATATTTACAGTTTTCCGACAAGTGTAGATTATGTTGGTATGTTTCACCTGAAATTGGTATTTTAAACAAAAATCATCAGACTGATATCCAATATTTTTTGTTTAAAATAATCAAATTTAAAAACTTGAATAATTTCGGTTTGTGATAGGGTTTTTCATCATAAATTAACATTTTTATTCAAAAATCATCAAGATGCAAACAAGATTAATAGGTTTTCAAAAATTTCAAATTATGTTGTTGTTTGACTGTCGAAAATTGATATTTTTAATCAAAAATCGTTATAATCTGAACAAGATTTAGAATTTTTTAATAATTTTCAATGTGAGAGTGTTTTTCTTTGGAAATTGCTAGTTTTAATTTAAAAAAAATTAAATTTCAAACATTTCGAAGAAAATTCACAAATTCTTAATAATTTTATGTTCTGTTGACGTTTTATACGGGAAATCAGTACTTTTAAGAAAGAGTCATTAGATATCGAAAAAGATTACATTTGTACAACTGTAGGTTACGCTAGCGTTTTTCAACGAAAATGTCGATATAGATTTCAAAGAAGGTTTACAGTTTTGAAACAGTTTAACGTTTAACAGTTAGCGTTTTTCAACGTAAATCGGTTATTTTGAACAAAAATCAATAAATTTCAAAGAAGATTCACAGTTGGGAACCATTTTTTGTTATGTTATGTTAGTGATGTTCGTCGAAAAATTGTATAAAAAATTTAACTACTTTGTTAAAAATTAATTTTTTCAGTTGAAGGTTCATCTCTTTGGTTGAAAATTTAACTATTTTGATACAAATTCTTTCATGATCGGTTGAAAATAAATTTTGTAAGCTGATAAGTAAACTATTCCATTTTTGGTTGAAAATGTATCTTTTTTACTTGAAGTTTTAACATTTTAGCTGAAAATGTATCCTTCTTGGTTGAAAATGCAGTTGTTTCGTTGAAATATCAACTGTTACATGCTTCGTTGAGAATTCATATTTTTTCATTGAAAAGTCGATTACTTGACTTAAAATTGAACTACTTTGTGAAAAAATTAATTTCTTTATTAAGGATCCATAACTATAGTTGAAAATTCAACTATTTTATTTTAAATGAACTTTTAAATTGAAAATTCAACAATTTGGTAGAAATTTAAACCACGTATTTGGTTACAAATTAAATAATTTTGTTGTAAATTCATGTATTTTGTTCAAAACTTCGTCTTTTTTGGTAGGAAAGATACATTTTTTATCTGGCAATTTAACTAGTCTACGTTTGGTTAAAACTTTATCTTGTATATTGGATACGTTGGAAATTCGTCTTTTTTTTATAGAACGTTAATCTGATTTCTGAAGAATTAATCTTTTTTGTTCAGTTTTTTTTTATCGGAGTTTTTATCTGAAAATGTGAATATTCTATTTTGGGTTAAAACTCTATCCAATGTATTGTATAAGTTAAAAATTCAACTGTTTGGTGGAAAATTCACGTATTTTGTTGAAAAGTAGTCTTTTTGTGTATAAAATTGATCCTCTATGCTGAAAATTCAACTATTTAGTAGAAAATTCATATATTTTGTTAAAAAGTCGTCTTTTTGGGTAAAAAATGATTCTTCTTTGTTGAAAGTTCAACTTTTTGTTTGAGAATTCAACTATCTCGTTGAACATTAATTTTTTAATTGAAAATTCATCTTTTTCGATTTACAATTCGACTGTTTTCTGAAATATTCGACTTTTTAGCTTAAAAACTTTACTCTTTTGTTGAAAAGTCATCTTTCATGGTTGAAAAGTCATCCTTCTGGGTTACAAATAAACTTTTTTGATGAAAATTCAACTGTGTTCTAAAAAATGTGTCTTTTTGTCTTGAAAATTCAAATATTTGATTCAATTTTAATCTTCGTTGTTTGAAAATTCGACCATCTTGTTGAAAATATATCTTTGTATGCTGAAAATTCAACGATTTTGTTGAAAATCTAATTATTTTTTGAAAATTTCACTATTTTGTTCAAGTCATCATTTTTAGTCGAAAATTCAACTAAGTTGTTAACAATTCATCCTTTTGGATTGAAAATTCATATTTTATGGTAGAAAAGTCATCCTTCTTGGTTGAAAAGTCATCTTTCTTTGCTGAAAAGTAACTTTTTCATTAAAAATTCAACAATCTTCGAAAAATTCGTCTTTTTGGCTTGAAAATTGTACTATTTTGTTAAATCTTCAACTATTTTTTTGGAAACTCGTCTCTTTTATTGGAAAAATCATCTGTTTGGTTTGGTCTTTATGCAACCGTTTGGTTGAAAATTAATTTTCTCTTTGAAAATTCATCTCTTTGGGTAGAAATTCTTTTTTGATTAGAAATGCAACTATTTTGTTAAAAATGTAACTATTTTGTTAAAAAGGCAATATATTTTGGATTGAAATCTTAGGAATTTAAAGTGTTTCAAATTGAATTCTATATGCTATCTACATTAATTTTATTTAAAAGAGGCCTCGACTACGCCACTGACTGTGATCCTTGAAAATTTAAAACCGAACTATCACATTTTTTTCAGTAAACGAGCCGTTGAGGATGTACAGCGTGCCGGAAAAGTATGTGTGTTAGACATTGACGTACAAGGTGTGAAACAAATTAAGAAAAGAATTACTCTTGATCCTTTATACGTATTTGTGAAACCACCATCCATCTCAGAATTGGAAAAGCGATTACGAGAACGTAATACTGAAACTGAGGAATCTCTACAACTCAGGTTAAAGGCAGCGCAAGAGGAAATCGAATATGGTAAGAAAATATACTTTCAATCGATTTCAATTCACACCTTGTGATTCATTTAATTCTCCTCTATAAATTTCCTTAAAATTTTAAAACCACTAGCCATAAAACCTGCAGCCAGTTAATTTCAAATTTTGAGAACAAAACTTTTATCAAAGAAAAATAAATATGCTTATTTTTTACGCTATTGAAACCTTATTTTTCTGCATCACTGTGATAACAAGTGTGTTAATATCCATGCTTCTGGTTTATTTTCCGGGTAAAAAATCTCCGCATTTATCATTCCTTTGCACTTTGCACGTCCTGGTTTTAATGGCTCATCCAATTTTCCAGTTAAGTAATTCGAAGTATTTAATTATACTCTATACAGCCTATGGACATTTTTTAGACAGTACTTTTATTTATAACAGGTGAACAACCGGGGAATTTTCATTTAGTAATCGAAAACGACAAGGTGGAGAAGGCCTACAAAAAACTTCGGGACTTCGTTGTCTCTGAAATCGAACGACAGAAAGATTTAGGTATGATTAAAACATCGAATTTAATACATTGTTTATGAATGAAAAATATTTTACTTGCTTTTACAAGGTGACTACTAGACCTGGAATAAATGTATTCTCGACCGGAAAATTAAAAAAGTTTTAATATTACAATTCTGCTATTCAATAAAAAAATTAGTCTGTATCTGTTCTGAAAAACCAATGTGAAATTTCGAGGATATTTTTTAATGAAAGTTTGGAAAGCAAAAATAATATTAATGCTTTTTCATTCGATTGTACTAAAATGAATATTAAAAGTGTTTTGATATTTTATTACTCTCAGTTTGTTCAATCACGAAACGACCAGTGAAAAAGACTAATTTTTCATTCATGTCGATAATGACGATAATGACTTGGAACAAGGGATTTTGCAAGAAATATCGGTAATTATGATTTTGAAATAGCGTGGCCTCTAAACCGGAAAAAAAACAGTGAATTTATTTGCTGACCGAGAATGAAACAAATTTTTCGAAGAAAAATCTATCCAAGCACTTGAAATATCACAAACTTCATATCAAATTATGTAATGTCATTTAAAATAAGTTCCATTTCAACTTCTTTTTTAATGTTCAGTTCAATTGTTAAATTTTTAAATTATGAAATCATTCAGTTGACAGTGCGTAATTCTAAAATATTCTATTCAAAAATGTTTTCGTTTCAACAATTTTTAGAACTCAAAATATTTAAAATTTTAATATTACAGAATTTTAAATAGTTTATGTTTGTAACATTATAAAATAAAAACCCAGAGACTTGAAAGCTCACTTAGCGCGCTTGCATTTTATTTAAACGGTTTTTTAAAAAGAAATTTGATGAAAAATTCCGAATGATTTAGACAATTTTTTGATGGATTTGTACTATTTCCAAAGATTTTAAGGAATTTCTATAGAACTTTAGGTAACAAATTAAATTTTATTTCAAAAGATTTCAATAATTTCAAAGGATATAAAGAACATATAAAAATTGCGAATGATTTAAAAAGATTTTAAGTTATTTTCAAAGATTCCAAAGAGTTTTAAGAGTTCTCGTCTCAGAAATTTGTATAACACTTAATCTTTAAAAATTTGTTGTAGTGAATTCTTAAGTAGTTTGTTTTTAATAATATAATTTTAATTTTGAATATTATGATCTTAATATTTATTATTATAATTTATTTGCAAAGCATTAATAAATTACAGTAAAGATGAAATGAAAAATCTTGAACAGAAATTTTTAAATTATACTTATAAGAATCACGATTTACTTATCAATAAAGGAATTCTTAGAAGAGAAAATATTCATATTGATTATGAGAACGACTTAAAACATATAAAAATTGTTTATTTAACAAATTTTATATTTTCTCAGTATTTTTTCAATTGATTTATATGAGTAGTAACTTTTTGACTAGCCGTACTGCATGGTGTCTACCCTACCTGGAAAACCTGCAATCGCCATGAAATTTTTATATACCTGTAAAGAATTTATTTCTCTACATTAAAAATCAACTATTGTGTTTTTGGTGGAATATTGGTAGGTTTTAGTTGAAAATTCTTTTTGGTTGAATTCAACTGTTTTTTATTAAAAATTATAATGTTTTTTGGTTGAAATATCAACTACTACATTTTTCGATGAGAATTCATCTTTTTCGGAATGAAGATTAAATTACTTACACCAAACTCTCGGTTTCAGTCCCCCCGGTTTTCGCCTTCCTAGAACTGCTGTCTCAGAGGAGAGAACGGTTGCGACGTTTGTCGCAAAGTTTTTGTTAAAAATTAATTTTTTGTTTATTGAAGATTCGTCATGTTATTTGAAAATTCATCTTCTTTGTTGAAAAATGAGAAACTTGAACTATATTGTTGAAATGTTTTTTTCTAAATTAATTTTTTTACTGAAAATGTAACTATTCAATTTTTGGTTGAAAAATTATATTTTTTTTTTTAAATTGAAAATTCAATTATTCTAGTTAAAGACTAATCATTTTAGTTGAAAATTCATCTTTTTGGTTTCAAATTCAACTATTCCAGTTAAAGATTCACCATTTTAGTTGAAAATTCACCACTTTGATTGAAAAGGTAACTATTAAAAAAAAATTAATTTCGTTTTTGTTGAAAATTAGTTTTTTTTCACCGGAAAATGGAACTGTTCTAATTGAAATTTACAGCATTTTAGATGAAAATCCATATCTTTGGTTTAACATGTATTTTTAATTGCAATTTTAACTATTCAATTTTTGGTTGACAATTCATCTTTTTAATTGAAAATTTGTGTACTTTA
>CAKNXH010000127.1:345387-358152 GCA_932178445.1 Andricus quercusramuli
ACAATATTTTTCTTGAAAATTTTTCTCTTTAATTTAAAAGTTCATCTTTTTTTTAGTAGAAATATTGCATCTTTCTTGGGCAAAAGTGCAACTTTTTCGTTGAAAATTCAACTATTTCCTAGAAATTTTAGTTTTTGTTTAAAATTTGTATTTTTCTTTAGTAAAGTATATTGAAATCCTTTTGGATGAAAATTCAACACTGTTTTTTTGAAAATTCGTCTTTTTGATTTACAAATTCACCGGTTTTAATAGAATTTTCATTTTTCTTTGAGAATGCAACTGTTTGGTTGCAAATGTAACAATCTTGCTAAAAAGGTATAGTTTTTGGTTAAAAATTAGAATATTTAGCAGAAAATTAACTTATAGTTCACAATTCTTATTCTGATGTTTTAAAATAAATATTTAATCTTTCTTGGATAAAAATGCTACTGTTTGGTTTAAAATTCAACAATTCTGTTGAAAAGTCATATTTTTTGGTTATAAATCTGCTGTTTTGTTGAAATTCAACTATTTTGTAGAAAACTTACTTTTTGGTTACATTCAATATTTTGGTGTTGAAATAAGAACTGAAATCTTTTCTAGATGGAAATTCAACTATTTCGTTAAAAATTCATCCCTTTTGGTTGAAAAAATTCGTCTTTTTGGATGAAAAATTAAATTTTGTTCGTAGAAACTTATTTTTTGTTAAAAAATTCATTTTTTGATCTTGAAAAGTCAACTGGAATCTTTTCTGGATGAAAACACAACTATTTTTTCAGAATTTGTTCTCTTCTTAAATGAGAATTCATCTGTTTTATAAGAAAGTTTTGTTTTTTATATAAAAATGCAACTATTGGGTAGGGAATTCAAAAATGGTGTTAAAAAGCCATCCTTCTTGGGTAAGAATTAGTCTTTTTGGATTGAAAATTCAATTTTTTTCGTAGAAACTTATTCCTTGGTTAAAAATTCATATTTCGATCGTGAAAAGTCAACTAAAACCTTTTTAAACAGAAAATTTAACTATTTTTCTTTAATTTATCTTTTTGATCTATAAATTCATCCGCTTTGGTACACATTTCTTTTTTTTTATGTTAAGAAATCTTTTTTTTTTTTTCAAGAGTTATATTTTTAGTTGAAAATCCATCTCTTTGGTTAAAAGTTCAACTATTTTGTTGAAAATTAATCTTTTTAAATTAAAAATTCAACTACTTGGGTGAAAGTTGAACTACATTGTTAAAAATTTATTTTTTTGATTGAGGATTCTTGATTTCAGTTGAATTTTTATTTCAAATTAATTTTTTAACTGAAAATGCAACTTTTCCATTTTCTTAAGATTGATCTTTTTTATTCAAAAATTCTTTTTTGGTAAAAAAAAGATAATTTTTTTGGTTTAAAATTTCATTTTTGTTGAGTAAAGATGCATCAGTTTCGTGGAAAAATAATTTTTTGTTGAAATCATATGTTTTGTTTGTGAATTCAATTTTTGTAGAGAAAATTAGTCTTTTGGCTTGAAGGTTCAACAATTTAGGTAAAAGTTTCTTTCTGTAGTGAAAAATCTTTATTTGTTGAAAATTCGCCTTTTTGGTTTTAAAAAACTTTTTTTCTGATAAATTTCATGTTTTTTGGTTGAAATATAAACTATGACACTTTTTGTGGGGAATTTATATCTTTAGGTTGAAAATTCAACTACTATGTTAAACATTTCATTATTTTGTTGAGAATTCAAGTATTTTGTTAAAAATCCATCTTTCATAGTAGAAAAGACATTTTTTTCTTAAAAATAAATTAATGAATTTGAAAATTTTTTATTTGTATCTGAAAAACTGTTTTATCCCGTTCATAAAAGATTCTATGTTGAAAGTATTTCAAGATTAAAATGCTGGTTATAAAATTAGACAAGGAAAAATAAGGGAATTTTTTAAATGAAGTTCTCAGAAACCCCACCTAATTCTACTAGCAATAACTAGTAAAACATTTTTGGAAACTAAAAATTACGTAAATAAATAGCGGAGGGGGGTAAAAATATGTGGTTACGGTTTATTACAGGAGTAAGGGGGGGGGTCTCAGAAAGGGCCCATAATCCGTTACATAATTCAAGTACGGCCCCTTTAAGGGGCTGTACTTAAATTGCGTAACACTTTTTGGGGGAGGGGGGTCTAGCTCAGTGTTAAATAATGGTGAAAAACTATAGGGAAAAGTCGGAAAAAGCGTTACATGGGGGGGGGGGGGAAAATTGTCGGGAAATTGCGATACGTAATTTATGCCCGACCCCTTATATAAATAACTAAAATTCACACAGAATTAGGAGGTCTCATAAGGAACTTGAAAATATGAGTATGAAAATTCTAGGAGTTTCTAAGTAGGGCTAAAGTAGGTCTAACGGGTATGGCGGGCCAGGCAGGGCTAAAGTAGGTTCTACACTAGAGTCCCGATATAGCCGCCGTCTCGGGGGTACCCTCAATGGCCTGAGGCTATATCGGGACTCTCCAAACCATAAACATTCAGGACCGTATGAACCATTTCTGTTAAAGTTTTGTCCCAAACAAATATTTTCTTGGTATTTTCGCCGTTTTGGTTTTAGATGATAATGAACGTGACATTTCTGGTTCTCGAAAATCAAACTTGATCAAAGTACCGATTTTTAAGTATGTACGTGATAGTGTGGTTCTTATTTATAGTTGGTGGATTTTTTTTCTCGAATTTATCTGCTCTCAACCCCCAGTTTTGTTCGAATGCCCCAAAAAAATCTTCAAATTTGAGCAAAATCGGTTAATATTTAGGATTCGCGCAAAAACCATGAAGTTTCCCATTGATTTAACATGGGAAAAAGTCAGCTTTTTGTAAATCTAATATTTGAACCTGATAATATGTTACAAATAATTCCGAGTTTTAGTGTATTGTTCAGAATTTGTAAAAGAATAATAATCAATCCTAAATTTTGAGGTTGAATAATTTTAAGCCACTCTTATGGGTCCCCAAAGAAAACCCCATAAGTGACAAATGTGAATTTTACGTAATATTGCGGTTTATTGACGCTTTTTAAAAGTTTTTTTTCTACATAAATAATCATTGATCAGTAAATTAAGAATACCCAGTCCTTTGTTAACTAATATTCAATTGTTTAAACAATTAAATTTTTTTTTATTATTTGTTTTTTTCAGCTAACTCGCGAAATGAACGTATTTTCTAGACATTATGAGTTATTTAATCAATAATAACAATAGCATAATTTGTTTCCATAATTTTATAATTATTTAAATAATACGTATTTGTTCAAGCATATATTGTTGCTCCGCTGACCTAGCAGTGCTTCTCTCTCGCCCCCTTGGACCCCCTTGTCTGTTAAATAGGGAACTGTTATATAGGGACTCTAGTGTATTTGGAATTATATGCAGGACTTAAATAGGGCTAAAATTTCGACTCGGGGACGCCAAGAAACCACTTGGTGGAACTGAAGCTGGAAAGAACATGGAATTGCATTACCAGAAAATTGCAGTACCAAGAAAATCGTATATCTTCACAACCTTGTCTTCAACATATTTACAATGATTTTAAAACTGAGAAATGAGTGAACAATTCGAAATTTGTACTCATGAATGAATAAATATTGTTTGCATTTTGAAAAATGCTTATGTTTTTTTATCTATTTTGTAACACCTCTAGACAAATGTTATAAATTCCCAGGCGGAAATATTATATATAGTTTATGTATAGTGTGAAGTATTATATATAATATTCATTTGTTTTATATAAAAAATGTATAAAACAAACGAATATTATATATGATACTTCACACTATATATAAACTATATATAATATTTCCGCCTGGGTTGAAAACCTATAAAATTGTACTTCTTTTAATTCTCTCCTACTTCCCATTAAATTTCCAAAACTTAACTGCCCTCGCAAATGAAATGACCACAAGAAAAACGAAAATACGTATACAATTTAGAAACGACACCACAAAATAGAAAAACGTTGAAAAATAATTCATCAATGTCATTTTTTTCACACTACTGTTGTCCATTTTGCCTTAAGAATCTGATACCGCATATCATCATACCGCATTTACGAAAAAGACCCGCCTCACTCATTCTCAACAACAATGCATTATTCTCACCAAATAAGGTGACAACCTTATTTAAAAAAAGACAAAGTATATTCAGTAGGACAATCTTCAATCACATGCAGCTTATTGTATCCATCTTCATAATAAAAGCGTCTTCTAAATAATATAGGGGAGCGGCTGCTAATATTATGTGGCGCACAATATTAAATTTAAGGAAACTGACACCTGCTGAAAGGAAACTATTACCTAATTGAATCTATTTACGAATTGAGTCGTGACAGGATAAGAAAATTATACCATTTAAATTAATTTTTTCATATTTATCCTCAAAAGTTTAATCAAGTCATTTTTTGAACTTTTGTAATTATCATTAAAGCGGAACAAAAGCAATGACAAGTATAGTATTTTGTAGTAAACTTATGAATTTTTTGTCTAATCTATACTTTGAAGTCTTGTGGATGTTTTCGTGATTTATTCTTAATTAAAATTATTTTCAAAGAAGATTTTTTAAATGGCATGAGGGTCCATAATATTTATTTCGTGTTGGGCTGACTCATGGAACTCGTCAGTAGGGCTTTGTAAATCAGTCATGCCTTATATAATTACAATCTAAATGGCCTAAATTCCATTATAATGTATACTTTCTCCAAAAAGTTGCGTTTGCAAATTTGGTAAATGTTACAGTCAATAATATAATGCATTTCAACCACTGATAGAGATTGAAACTAAAAATAATTGATATAAATTTTGCTTCCATTTTCAAAAAACACAAACATTTTTTTATACTCTTTAAAAAATAATGTTATTCCAGCCACGGATAAGGGCCAAAACTCAAATTAAAGGATCAAAACTTATTGAGTCCGTAAGGAATTATTATTATATTTATGAAATTATTAAAAGGATATAAGTAATAGAAGAGAAGAAGGAAGAGAATTACTGAGGATAAGTATAAAATGTCCTTTCTTGGTTTACTAATAATCTGATAAAAATAATAATTTACTGTGAACTTAATAATTTCTGATCTTTCAATTTAAGTTTTAACTTTTACTCTAATCGTGACCGAAACAACATTATTTTTGAAAAAATAAATTTTTTTTTGTGTTTTGAGAAAAGTAAAGGTAAAATTTATATCAATTAGATTCGGTTTCAATCTCCATGCGTGGCTAAAAACATATATTAACGTATTATTAACTGCAATATTTACAAAATTTACAAATATAACTTTTTTGTGGAAAATATACATTACAATGGAATTCAAGTCTGTTACATTGTAATTAAGTTATAACCCCTATCCGTGGTTGAAATGCATGATATTATTAACTGCAAAATTTACCAAATTGACAAACATAACTTTTTTTCGAAAATATTCATTATGCAGAACAAAAATAAATATTATTAGCCCAAATTCCAATTAAAAAATCTTCTTTACAATTATAATACTTTGGTCAATTAAAAACGATATCTTTCGAAAAAACAGCAAAGATGTCATCTGACAAAATTCATTAAATTTGGCATATAACGTGTTCACTCATACACGGTTCACTAGGATGGTCCAAAAATTCATTGGAAATTTTTTTTTTAATTTCTATGGGGACACCCCAGAAATTTGTTCGAATCTACACAAAAATAAATCTATTTTTTTTTCAAATGATGCTTAGAGGTGCCGTAAGCACCATGAAGATTAACACGTATTTCCCATAAGAAAAAGAGAAGTTTATGTAAATCTTATTCAGAATCCGCAATATTATCTCAATCGAGTTGAAACTCAACATTTCTCTTCACAATTAGCCGTAGAATACGAATAAAATATCACTTTTTGAATATCAAGACCATAAGTCTGTTTTATAGGGTCCCAAAGAAACCCCATAAGTGAAAAAATAGGTTTTGCGAGTTTTTGGCACTGATTATGACTTTTTTTAAAATGGTTTTTCAAAGAACATTGCTTCTGCCACATAAAAGATCACTTCATACTGATAATTAGATGTTCAGATGAATTTTATGAAGAATTTATTATTGTTTTTAGCAATTTTCTCATAGAATGGAATTCGAAAGACGCGGTTTTGTCAAAAATTTCCCGCTTGTTGTCCAATTTTCAATTAGAGGAAAGTGATAGTTCATCAATGTCAGCAGGAGTGACTGTTTAAACAATTTATTATCAATGTTGATAATATTCTCTTAGAAAAATGTTACAAAATTGAAGTTTAAAAAAAATCACTTCTATTCAAATTTTCAATTAAGATAAGTTAAATAATTGACTAGAGTCAGGTGAATTAATTGTTCAAACAATTTGTTATTACTATTATTAATATTATATTTGAATAATGCTAGAAAGATGCGTTTTTTAAATGAAATCTCTGGATTTTTGCCCAATTTTCAATTGGAGTGATGCAATAATGAATTCAAGTTGAAAAATAATAGTTTGAACAATTTATTAGTATTGTTAATAATATTATTTTTGCTTAATTGGTGGAATGTTGCGGTTTTTTCCTGAAATTTTCAACTGTTTGTCTATTTTTCATTAGGCGTGACTTAATAGTTAATTAGATTTAGCAAAAATAATTGTTTAAACATTCAAACATAAATTGTTTAAAAAGGACAGAAAGGTAAAAATTGCCGAAAAACCGCAACTATCAGGCATTGATATAGATGGAGGTAGTCATAAACAATAATAATTTGCTTGAACAATTATTTTTGCTAAATTTAATTAATTATTAAATCATGCCTAATGAAAAATAGACAAACAGTTCAAAATTTCAGAAAAAACCGCAACATTCTACCAATTAAGCAAAGAGAATATTATTAACGTATTAATATTATTATTAATTAAGAATATTGTTACATTATTTATTATCAATATTAATTAATATTCATTAATATTATTAATCATTATTACTTCACTCCAAATGAAAATTGAACAAAAAGCCAGAAATTTAAAAAAAACGTATCTTCCTAGCATTATTCAAATAAAATATTATTACCAATTATAATAAATTGTTCAAACAATTAATTTTCTTGATTCTAATTAATTAATTAACTTTTCTTATTTGAAAATTTGACTAAAAGAGATTTTTTTAAACTTCAATTTTGTAGCAATTTTCTAAGAGAATATTATTAACATTGATAATAAATTGTTCAAACAATCACTCTTGTTAACATTGATGAACTATCACTTCCCTCTAATTAAGAAATGGACAACAAATGGAAAATTTGTGAAAACCCGCGTCTTTCTAACTCCATTCTATGAGAAAATTGCTAAAAACAATAATAAATTGTTTAAAAAATGTATTTTAACATCCAATCATCAGTATGAAATGGTCTTTTATGTGCCAGAAATAATTTTCGATGAAAAAACCGCAAAAAAAGTAATAATTACCGCGAAAAACTCGCAAAACCCTTTTTTCACTTATGGGATTTCTTTGGGACCCTATAAAACAGACTTATGTGGTTGGTATTTGAAAAGTGATATTTTATTCGTATTCTATGGCTAATTGTGAAGAGAAATGTTAAGTTTCAACTCGATTGAGATAATATTGAGGATTGTGAATAAGATTGACAAAAACGTCTTTTTTTTTCTTATGGGAAATACATGTTAAACTTCATGGGGCTTGCGTCACCCCTAAATATCATTTTTTTCAAATAAAAAAAAATGGATTTATTTTTGTCTGGATTCGAACAAATGTCTGCGTCACCCCTAAATATCATTTTTTTTCAAATAAAAAAAAAATTGATTTATTTTTGTCTGGATTCGAACAAATTTCGGGGATGTCACCATAAAGATTCAGAAACAATTTTTTTGGACCACCCTACTGTACACTAGGGCGGCCCTTATTTTTCACTTTGGGAATTTCTTTGCTCCCCCCCCCCTCAGTTTTGTTCAAATGCCCAAAAAAATCTTCAAATTTGACCGAAATTAGTTAATATTTAGGGGTTACACAAGGACCATAAGGTTTCCCATTGATTTAACATGGGAAAAAGTCAGCTTTTTGTGAATCTAATATTTAGGCGCGATGATAGATTACAAATAATTCTGTATTTCAGTATATTGTTCAGAATTTGTCAGACAATAAGAGTCAATCATAAATTTTGAGGGCAAATGACTTTAATCCACTCTTATGGGTCCTCAAAGAAAATCCCGTTAGTAAAAAGTTTGAATTTTACTTAATATTACGGTTTATTTACGTTTTTTGAACGTTTTTTTACTAAATAATCACTAATTGGCCATTTAAGAATACCTAGACACAATTTGCTTAAATAATTTTATAACTCAAGTTATATTAAATTGAATATAAACAAAATATAATTGTCTGAATAATTTAAATTTGTTTAAACATTTACAAGTATTCTTAGGAAACAAATTAGAACTTAAAAATATTAAAATCTGTCGAAAATTTAGTGACATAAAATGTTTCTTCTGTTTTTTACGTAAACTATATACTTGAACAAATACTTATTATTTAAATGATTGTGAAATTATTCAAACGAGCGACTTACCTGAAAAAAATGTTCAAACAAATTAACATTGTTTAAAGAATCAAAAATTAGTTGAAAAATGACTGAATAATCTTACGTCACTGATTAGTTGTGAAAAAAAACCTAAAATTAAGAGTGGCTTAAATCATTCACTCTCAAAATTCATGATTGATTCTTATCCACTGACGGATTTTGAACAATATATACTGAAATACGGAATTATTTGTAATATATTTTCGCGTTCAAATATTAGATTCATGAAAAGCTGTCTTTTTCCCATGTTAATGGGAAACTTCATGGTCTTTGCGCAACCCCTTAACATTAACCGATTTCGCTCAAATTTAGAGGAAATTTTTTTTTGAAAAATGCGAACAGAAATCAGACCCATTGAAACAAAATTTTTGTTTCCTTAAACTTGCTTGAACTTGATATATACACTATTTTGTGTTTACAGGAGATTTAGGGGTTGTTTGAACATTCCCTTAACATTCAAGAATTCAATTAAATACGGTATGATAATAAAATCTCCTGTGATTTTGTTTGTTAGTTAATGTCGTATTTATTGTTTGAATATTTTTAGAGGACGTTAAAACAACATTTAAAATAATTTTAACGACTTTTCATCTAGGGTATTGTTCTCCCATTTATTGTGAAATAATTTTCAACTCCATAGAAAGCATAAAAAAATCATGTTTTTCAACAATTCAAAAATTCAACAATTTGTTGAAACAATCAACTATTTTGTTTAAAATTCAAATATTTTGATAAAAAGTAATCTTTTTTTGCTCGAAAATTCAACTGTTTTCTTGGAAACTAGTCCTAACGGATTGAACATCCATCTTTTATGGTAGAAAAATCATCTTTTTTAGTTGAAATAAACTTAAAATTTTACAATCTTGACAAATAGTTTATTGATGAGAGTGTCAGTGGAGTGAATGACGTTAATAGGTTACTAATAATATATATATATATATAAGTGTATAGTATATATACATATTATATTGTATATAATATTACATATGGCGCTAATAGGCCCGAATGGAACTCTTTTCCTGGGGTGCTTGCTGGAGAGATTGTTCGGGGACCTGGGTCAGAAGAGGGTTACGGAACGAAAGAGTCATTATAACAATACGGGAATTCTAGATAAATCTAAAAATCTATCCCACCCCCTCCCCCTGATACCGAATTTTTCTCATATGAACTCCCTGATCCCCAAATAGAACCGACTAAGTCACGCTGACTCCGAAAGGGATTGATGGTATAATAATAATAATACTCTGAAGTTGCTTTTTTCCGTTTATAAAAGATTCTCTGTTAAAAAGGTTACAAGATTGAAATGCTGGTCTTTGAATATTAATGATTAGGGAAAATGAAAAATTGGTCATGGAAAAATCAGGGGAAAGTAGAGGAATTTTGAAAATGAAGTTTTGTTACCACCCTGTAATTTTAACGTTTTAATATAATACTATTGATTTGGAAAGTATGAACAAAACGCCTGTAGAACCTTCAATGATTTTTTTATGGTTTCAAACGTATAAAACTTGATTTTTTTGTGGAGAATGTTAGGTTTTACAATGTTTTATTTCTAAAAGACTATTTTTGTGTTTTATTTGTGATATTTTCAAAGAGATTGTAATTTTGGGACATTTCAAAATTTCTGATTTTAAAAATATTATCAAAATGATGAAATATCTGTATATAATGTATTGTAAAGGTTAACTTTAATTACAGGAAGGCAATTTCCTATCTACTCATTTATCACTAAATTATAAAAACCATAAAATATCTTCCACAGAGATTCAAAAGTCCTTTTTAAAAATATTTCGGGATCGTCCTAGTCAGTGGCTGATCAATTCTACTTTTCACGATAACATAGTTTGAAAAAAGCTGCATCTGGCGCATTCATCCTTTAATAAACTCTTTTGTCCACAGGCTAGTGTCGAGAGTAATTGCGCTTTGGTCTCTCTCCGTGATGGTGGCGAATTTTGTGACGAGGTAGTTCACTCACTTCGATGGATGCGATCCCAGCGTCTCTTTTAGCACCGGTATCACCTTGATTTGGAACCTCGTCGTTGATGAGATTGGTCTTTTCTTCTCGAGCCTTCTCCAATCTCTCGAATTCATTTTTCCTTGGATTGGAAAACACGTATCTGATCACCTGAGGACGTGGCTCGTAGATGTTCTCCATCCTGGCATCTGGGACACCTCTAAGTCTATCGTATTCCAAATTTTGCTCATCCAGATTAGCATTTTGATAAATCCTTGACAATTCTTCAGGCACAGATCCACGTTCAACTGGTTGATTTGTGTCGATGGGCAAGTTTCCGTACTCAAAACCTCTACGAATTTCATTTGTCACTGATGGTGAACTAAATTCTCTGAAAGCTCTCCTTCCGTGGTTTATTGGTTTCTCAAAACTTGCTTGGAAATTCGAACCGTCTTCAAAGTCCATCTGGGAGTTGTAGTTCTCCCTTCTGGCAATATTGTTGTTTCCTCTCGGTTCGAAACTTCTCGTGTTTATATTGTTCATATAAATTGTATTGGGATATATCGGGATCCGTTTGATATTATCGAGATTATACTCTTGAGAGTATTGAGGTTGACTATATTCGCTGAAAGGATATTGATTTCGCAAGGTATAATCTCCAGGACGGATTTCATTCAAAACTTCAGTGGCACCGAAATTGGGAAGGTGATTTCTGAATTCGGATCGACTTATATAACTTGGATTGTTATCGAGGTGATATTTCTGTTTGAATTCGGAAGGATAAGCTGAACGATAACTGCGCGAAGGACTCCTTCCAAGACCTTCTTCTGGTGCATCGAAATTGAGAGGAAGTTCATCAAGCCCTAAAGGCACTTGAAACGATCTTTCGGGAATGGTTTCCCGATAAAGCTCTGCTTTTTTCTGAGAAACGGGATTCTGAGGCTCGGTGTTCTGCTTCTCGGGATAGTAAAATGCCTCGTAAAACACGGGTCCTTTTTTCAAATTGTACCTATGAAGAGAAGAAATATTATTAGGAAAAATTCCAAGATTCTTAGCTGGGCTTTTATATTATGAGGGATTTTTGACATTTTTATTCTGAAACTATAAATCAGGGATAACAAACAGCCTTTCCCCTATTTCTCTACTTGTCCTAATTTTTTTATCTCCCCTCCCCCCCTCCGCCTATTTTTGAAAAACTTGCTCTTTTCCACTTTTCCCCTTATCTCTTTAAATGTAACACATTCAAAAATAAAATATTTGAATTACGCCAGACATTTTCTGATATCTGATATCAAATTGAAACAGTTACATAAAATATATTTATATTGTTTTAAAAAGAAGTATCAGAAGGTAAAATTTTTAATTTAAATGTACAGAGTTGATAATTAAAAAATGGAATATCCCAACTTTATGAACTGTGTTCAGCAGAGGGTCTAGCTTACAAGGAAGGTACTCCAGGTGTCCCTCGCCGATTTGATTCTCCCTGATATATGTTGTAGTACTCGAAAAACTAAGCGACACGTATTTTTTTTTATCTGCGGAAAAACACTTTAAGGGGGTGAAACAACCCCTCAAAGATAGGGTTCGCAAGTGTCGATTGTATAGTTTTGTGTATAAAAACAAAATTGATTTCGACCAAACCTACTGGAAAAGTTTCCTAGTGATGAGAGATGAATAACGTAATTTTCTCAACAAAAAAAAAAAAACTTAAGGGGGTGAACCACCCCTAAATATTTTTAAAGTTGTGCTGAAAATGGCTAAATTCACAGGAAAAAAGTTGAAAAAAATATATTATGCACTTGAGACCAAAATAAAGTTGACGTGTTTCGCCAACAAATTTTTTTTTCAAATAAATGGGGGTAGCTACCCCTAAAAACTTTTTACTTTGTGTCTATGATAATAAATATTTTCCATACACAAAAAAATTGGGAAATTAATTTTATAACGAAGAAAGTAAAATAGAGTCTATCCAACATGAATAAAAAAATTATGCAGGGGTGAACCACCCCTACATATTTTCAAAGTTGAGCTGGAAATTGCTAAATCCACAGGAAAAAATTTGAAAAAAATATATTTTGCACTTGAGATGAAAATAAAGTTGACGTGTTTCGCAGAAAAAACGTTGTAAAAAATTAATGGGGGTAGCTACCCCTAGAAACTTTTTATTTTGTGTCTATGATAATATATACTTTTCATACACACAAAAAATTGGGAAATTATTTTTATAACGAAGGAAGTGAAAAAGAGCCCATCCAACATG
>CAKNXH010000127.1:358552-401263 GCA_932178445.1 Andricus quercusramuli
TCTTTTATCACGAGGAAACTTTCCCAGTAGGTTTGGTCGAAATCAATATTGTTTTTATACACAAAACTATACAATCGACACTTGCGAACCCTATCTTTGAGGGGTTGTTTCACCCCCTTAAAGTGTTTTTCCGCAGATAAAAAAAAATACGTGTCGCTTAGTTTTTCGAGTACTACAACATATATCAGGGAGAATCAAATCGGCGAGGGACACATGGAGTACCTTCCTTGTTAGTGTTACACAATGGTGAAAAACTACAGGGAAAAGTCGGAAAAAGAGTTACATAGGGGGGGGGGGGGGGGTCAAAATTTTCGGAAAATTGCTTTACGTAATTTATGCACGATCCCTAAAGTACTTATAGTATTTGATATACTTCATTATCCATGATAAAATAGATTTCCGTTTGATCTTAATTAAAAAATTTGTAATAAAGACACTACACAAATGATTCGTTCCAATCTGCAAGGTTTGGTTTATGAATATTTTCTGACTTCTTTTAATTCCGTCTAAATAATTTTACTTCAATTTCTTGAAAGAAATCTTTTTATTAAAAAATCTTTGTGAGATGGATGCACTAAATATAGAAATATTAGAAATATATAAAATTTCTTGGATTATTTCTTTTTCCTATTTGTGCAATTGTAATAATCTAAATAGATTGGTTTGAATCACCCCAAAACAATTACATTTTATTTCCAATGAATGTTTTTTTTAAATTTAATATTAAATATATTTTATTTGTTATTTATTAATTTTGATTAAATATAATAGTTTTAATATTATTATTTAATGTTTTTGTATCATGATTTAATTATTCATGATGGTATTTTTTTAAAGTAAAAATATTTATTATTATAGATATTTTGATATCGTTTTGAATGAATTTCCATCGACATAAGTACATATATTCAATTTTTTGATATAGATTCTTTAATGGCAGGAATCATTAAAAAATTATTTTTAATTATTGTATGAAACATATAATTTCTTATAAAAAGATTGTTTCTTTTTTCTAGATATAAAAATAAATGTGTAATCTTTCCCCTATTTCTCCCTTTGTCGTGAAGAATCACCCTATTTCTCATTTTTTAACTCCTTTGGCACTGTGATCCATGTACAAGATAAAAATTAAATTTGTTTGAACCCCCGATTATTAAAATTAAAACTTGAAAATTGTCTTTTCAAACGACTTTTTGTTTGTTATTTTACAATTAAGGATTATTGTGTCTAAAATCCTGTCTCTGGCAAAACAGTTTTCTTTGATTTTAAGAATTAAAATGATATTGTCAGTCATGTCTGATGGGAGAAAAAACATTATTTCTGATAAAAAGTTTAAAAATTACAACAAAAATTTTTTTTTCAACAATAGATTTTGGAAATGAATTTTTTCTTATTATCTGTGTTCTTTATAATTTTTTAAAATTTGACAAATTTTGATAAACCATGCTTTTTTCGGGGAAAACATTCCATAAAACTTTTCGGTTTTCAATTTTTAAAATTAGTGAATAATCTTCAAGTATGATTTTCAAATTGATTTCTTTTCCCCGAAAAAAAGAAACCATCAATCAGTAAAATGCAACAATTTTTAAAGAATTAGCTATAAATACACTCAAATCTCGTAGTAGCTTTTCAAATTATGAACCTTCTCCAATTGTTAGTCTACATTTTTAAAAATAACAAAAAAGTTTGTTTTTGTTAGTTTCCAAAAACTTTTTCTGTTTTTGGGCAAGATGCCAAACTATTTTGATCTCCCCGACTGATAATTTTACTTTTGGTCTAAAAACAAGATTTTCCCAAAGTTTTAAATCGTTTATCACAAAATTAGTCAAAGACGTTAATGTTAACAATGACCAAAATGGTGCGAATAGAATAATTTAAAAACACATTGACAGTGCGTTATTCAACTATAAATAAATAATTCCTTATTACGATGAGAAATTTAAATTAATATTTTACAGTATAATTTGTCCAATAAAATTCGTGTCAATAAAAATTTTCAATTTTGGAATCTCTTGAAAAAATTCATTATTTTCAATGTTTTAAATTGAAGGATGAAACAACAATATAAGTTACATTTTTTAAATTATATCATTTTAAGCAATTGTAACTTAATTAGTTGTTACAAAATTATAATTTTTGAAGTGTTATTTATAGATCAAAATTTACTTTTGTTTTGAAATCCTTTCAAAAATTTTCTTGAAATTAATTTTTTTAAATTGAAAAATAATTAAAAATTTCCCAGGAATCTTAAGGAAATTTCTATTATCTTGGTACTTTTCTAAACCCTTAAGAAGCTTCAAAATTTGATTTGAAAAGCTTTGAAAATCGACTTTTTTAAAAAATTTTTGGAATCTTTTCAAATTTTAAATTATATTTGGAATTTTTTCGAAACTTCTGAATATATTTAACATGACTTGAATTCTTACAAGAATAAAAAACATTAAAAAATTAACAAAATTACTCTAAAATCTTGCAGATTCTTTTTTGACAATTTTGGAAAGTTTTCAATTTTTCTAGAAATCTTAATAATTTTTTTTATTCTTTTGAAGTCTTTCAAAATCTTTGAAAAGATAAAAAATTTTCATTTCGAAATCTTCAAAAATTTACATTCAGTTTCAAATTTTTTGAAACCTTTTCCAGTCTTAAATTAAGTTTGAATCTTTTGAAAACTTCTAAATATCTCTTAAGTTTACAAGTGTCTTGAAAACTAATCATCGTTTAATTGTTATCCATACATCAAAGTTCAAAAATTGTAACGTTCAAAGTTGAAATTAAATTTTAACTCTTTTACTTAATCAAACATTTTTTTAAATAATGGTTTAAAATTTAATATTTTTGACTGAAAAAATATTTGGATAGGATTTGCAATTGAATCAATGTTTTTAATTATGAACCTATCAGTCTGAAATTATTTGAAAATTGAAAATAGCTTATAAATTTTTTATCGAACTGTTACATCTGATTAATTACTAAGACTTTCGAATCGAAACAATTTAATTTTTAACGTTTCATTCTGTAAATTGTTTAATTTTGATTAGGTTCAAAATCATCTCGTAAAATAAATTGTTGTTCAATTTGCAATACTCGAACTACAGTTCAATTTTTGATTCCATTAATTTATTTATATTTACAGTTGATCAAGTTGAAACAGATTTCACCCAAAAAGTTCAATTTCAAATGCTTTTAATTTTTAATTATTTAGGTCTACAAAACGGCATTTTCAAATTCTCCTAATTGAAAATATACAGCTAAAAATGAAGAACTAAAATGCTTGAACTGAATCATTTCATAATTGAAAAAGTTAACATGTACTTGAATAGATTTTTCTTCTAAAAGTTGATAAAACTCCCAGTAAAACAATAAATTCACTGTCATTTCCCTGTTTTTCCGGTCTCGAGAAAATTCCCGATTTCCCGTTTCAGCGACCACCCGGTTGGTAGCTTTATTTTTCGTTAATTGTAAAATGAACGTAACTAATATTTTTGTATTTTTGTACATGCTCGTAATATTTTCAAGGTATATTCTAGAAAAAATATTATACCAACCCTTGTTCGCCGGATTCTTGAGCAGTCACCCAGTGAACTGGAAAAAGGTATAAAAAGTTATATAGTTTTTATCATTCACGGTATTTATAATCTCATTTATGGCGGAGTATAAAAATTGTGGAACATCCTGTACACGTAAAATCGAGAAATAAATGTTTGGATGCCAAAAATGCAGTGCTTTCAAATTATAAATAAATTATAATTAGTAAAAATCTTCAATGTGTTAGAAGGATGTAATATGGAATCAACGTGACTCTCGACACTTACCGGCTGAAATCATCAATAAAATTGACAGGAAAAGCAGATGCATCGATGCCATAGTGATAGTCCTATCGTCAAGCAAGAAACTTGCGACTGAATTTCAACCTAAGACCGTCGCACTCGCGTATTTTCAGATATTCTTAAAATAAACTCCATTTCCGTTGTCACTAGTCCGCTTTCTCTCATAGATTTATTTTCGGGTCGAAAAGTATTATATATTATTATGACGGATCTTTTTTTCCACTTATTATAAGTATTATATTTTTGGGGAAGTGAAAATGCTTTCCCTTGAAATTAAAAAAAATTTAAAAATGGAAATTCCCCAACTTTTCCTGATTTTTTCCTGACCAATTTCTCATTTTCTCTGGCCAATAATATTCAAAGGCCAGCATTCCATTTTTGTAACATTTTTAACATAGAATCTTTTATAAGCGGAAAAAATAATTTCAGATTACAATTTCAAATTTATATACTGCAACCAAGAAAGATGTTTTTCCTATCATAAAAGACTGATTTTAAATTCAGAAGGACGAAGTTTCAACAAAACGGGTGAATTTTTTACCAAAAAAGATGATTTTTGAACAAAAAAGTTCAATTTTCCATAATATAGTTTAATTTTCAACCAATCATTGAATTTTCTGATGAAAATATTAAACTTTTCCAAAAAACAGTTGCATTTTCAACCACATAGTTGAATTTCTGATAATACAGTTGAATTTTTAACAACAACAAAAATGAATTTTTAATTAAAAAGGACGAATATTCGGTTCAAATAGATTAATGTTCAACGAAACAGCTGAATTTTCGACAAAAATATGAATTTTCAACAAAATACTTGCATTTTCAACAAAATAATCCAATCTCTAGGAAATAAATTTAATACTTTATCAAATACTTCAATTTTTTTCTACAAAGATGAATATTTAACCAAATAGTCAAATTTACAAACAAACAAGATTAAATTTGAACCAAAAAAGTTGCGTTTTCAACCAAATAGTTGAACTTTAAACAAAAAGAGATGAATTTTTAACAAAAGAGTTCAAGTTTAAACCAAATAGTTGACGTCTGGGGGGGGGGGGGGGTTGGAAGATTCTAATGTGTCTCCTAAGGGTTTACATTTTTCTTGTATCTTTCCCTATTCCTTTACACAACATTCCCACCCACTTACTTGGTGATGGGAGGGGGACCTACAGTTTAAGGTGGGTTCCGAACCACCAAGAGCGATAACCACCGAGGCTCTTCCAGAGTGCGAGGCGGGAATCGTACCCGCAAGCCGACGGAGTATAGTTGACTTCTAAACTTATTATGATGAATTTTCAAGATGGAAAGGCGATTTTTTTCAAAGACAGTTGATTTTTCAACAAAAAGATGGATTCTCAAAAAAAAAGTAATGAAAAGCTCATTTCATAAAATTCAGTAGTTGATATTTCAACAACAAAAAAATCGAATTTTGAAAAACCAAAGTGATGAACCTTTAAGAAAAAAGTTTTTAAAACAAAGTAATCACACTTTTACCTAATTAGTTGAATTTTCATATAAAAAGATTAATTTTCAACAGAATACTTAAATTTCCAACCAAACAGATTAATTCTCAACTGCTATAATAATAAATCTTCAACTGGAATAGTTAAATTTTCAATTGAAAAAATTATTTTTAACAAAAAGCAAATTTGGAATAATCAACTGGAATAGTTAAATTTTCGATTAAATAAACTATTTTCTACAAAAAGTAAATTTTAAATCAGAGATGAATTTTCAACTAAAATGATAAGTCTCTAATAAAAAAAAGGATTTTTTAACAAAGAAATTCAACCTTGAACCAAGTAGTTCGACTTTTAAACCGTAGAAGATTAATTTTTAACCAAACAGTTGCACTTTTATTCAAGAAAGATAACATTTCTACTAAAACAGATGAATTTTTATACCTAAGAGATGAATGTTCAAGAAATAGTTAAATTTTTAACCAAGAAAGATTTTAGGTACAGTTTCAACATCAAAATATGAATTTTCAACAAATAATTAATTTTCTACCAAAATAGTTGAATTTTTAACACAAAAAGCTGAATTTTCAACAAAATAGTTGAATGAACAGAAGAAAAAAATCTCAAATTAAAATTAAAAAATGTCATATTTATTATCTTTGACAGTTATTTTAAGTGCTTCTTATAGAAATTCTCTGACTTTTGCAAGATTTAAAAAAATTATCTGACTTTCTCTGACTCCAGTTTCCTATTAAAGAAGAGAAGATGTAAAAAATATTGATAAAATCCTTGAATGAAAATTGATTGAAAATAATTTATAAAGTTTCAATCGGACGTTTAAATTTGTTAAATTACTAAGGCTAATTAATTAATAATGATAAAAGGGGAGGACAATTTCCTAAACTATATCATTTGGAGCAACTGTAAGTTAGTAAGATTGAAAATTGACCGATTAAACATTTTTTCTCTAACTTAACACTTTTTAAATTAGGAGTTCTATACAAATGTATTTCACTTTAGTGAACATTTTTGCAGAAATAAAATATTTAAAGAAATCTTATTTTCTTGATGCAAGTAACTTGAGTTTTATATCAAAGAACAGAAGCTGTAAAAAATATTGGTCTGTATAAAATCTGTGAAGGAAAATGGGTTCACTGATGGTGACATTTCAAAATGGCCTTTACAAATATATTTCGCTTTACTAAACATTCTTGCAGAAATAAAATATTTCAAAAACTGTCTTTTCTTAATTCAAGTAACTCTAGTTTTCTATTGAAAAGCAGAAGCTATGAAAAATATTCGTCTGTATAAAATGCTTGAATGGAAATGGGTTCTCTGAATGTGATATTTTTAAATGGCCTTTAAAATGTATCTCACTTCAGTGAACATTTCTGGAGAAATAAAATATTTAAAAAAATCTTATTTTCTTGATGCAAGTAACTCGAGTTTCCTATTAAAGAACAGAAGCTATAAAAAATATTGGTCTGTATAATCCTTCATTTCCTTTCATCAGTGACCCATTTTTTATGTTTTTCCGTATCATAATGGCAAACGCAGAATATACGTAGAGGGAAAAATGAACATAAAGACCATAAAAAATGAGGTACTCTTGACAATAACTATTTAGCTAGTGTTGCGAAAGTACAGAAAAGTAGGTCAACGATAACGACGAGACATTTTGCATTCGTCGTGATCGAGTAGAAGAGTCAATTTATTTAAATTATTTCGCTTAACTGCGTTGGCCTTGTAGCGACATGATCAAACACCGTAATTCCATGACATCCGGAATTTAATTATTTACACTTCCGCAGTATACTGGAAAGTCATTTAGAACAAAAGTACAAAATTGAACATTTTCAAGACAAGCTGGAATTTGTGCAAGAGCAATTTCTATTGCAGAATTGAAAGTAATTTAGAATGTGATGTGAGTAGATATCAAATTTCCATTAAATTTGTATAGTTATATCAGAGGATATTGTTGAGTGAGGTCAAGAGGTTCCGAAATTGAAGCTTTGATGTGTTTCAGAATTGAGGTGAATTCCAGATGAATTAACAAATTTCCGAGAAATCGAAGTAAAATTAAGTGAATTCTGTCGTCATGTGAATAGAAATAATTTCAGGGACAATCAAAATAAATTCCACCGGAACTTAAACTTTGAACGTTAAATTCGACGAGATTCTCACATAAAAAAATTGGAACAAGAAACGTTGCAGGTAATCGGTGAAGCAGGGTAACAGCCAGTCAGGTAACTCAGAAGAGGGTAAACTCACTGTGGCGACTCACAGATTTCTCCGGCGGATTCCTGAGATTATATGCTGTAATGTGCTGCCTCTAGCGGAGTCCGCTCGAGAAATCTGCGAGGCGCCAGGGTGAGTTTACTCTAGTCTGAATTACCCCCTGGTTGTTACCCTGCTTTACCAATTACCAGCAACGTTTCTTACCCCAGTTTTTTCTGCGAGAATCTAATTGAATTTAACTATGCTGAAAATTGAGGTTACAGCTAAATTTAACACAGACTTTACAACCCAAAATTCAATACTAAAAAAAAATACGAAATAAACGAGATGAATTTTTAACCCAAGGACAAATTTTTAACAAAGGAGTTGAGTTTGCAAGTTGAAAAGTCGAATGGTTTAGAAAAAAGTGGACTTCTAAACCCGAAAACATGAATTTTCATTAAAAAAGATAAATTCCAACTAACAAAGATGAATTTTCAATAAAATAGTTGGATTTTTCAAAAACAGTAATTAATATCCAACAAAACAGTTGAATTTACAACCAAATAGTTGAACTTTCGAGCAAAAGAGGCGAATTTTCATGGAAAATGTTTAACTTTTAACTTACGTAGACAAATTTTCAACCAAATGGTTCAAGTTTCAAACAAAAAATATTAAACTTCAACCAAAAGCAGTTGAACTTTTCATCAAATAGTTTAATTTTCAAAACAAAAAAATTAAATTTCAACCAAAAGCAGTTGAATTTTTAACCAAATAGTTGAATTTTCAAAACAAAAAACTTAATTTTCAATCAAACAGTAGCTTTGAGAACCAAATATGAATTTTCAATCAAATAATTGAATTAAACAGAAATTGTCATTTTCAACCAAACACAACCAAATAGTTAACTTTAAAGCAAGAGAAACTAATATTCAATAACATAATTGAATTTTGAACCAAATAGTTGAATTTTTAACCAACAAAGATGAATTTTTAACGAAATAGTCGAATTTTCAAACAAAAAATTGGACTTAAAGATTACATTGAAAATCAATTTAAATCAAATATTAAATACTTGCATTTACAACTAAATACACTGGAGCCACGTTTTAGCAACCCCCGGTTTAGTAACTCCTAGAATTGCTGGCCCACGTAGTTTCTCAGCGCACAGAGCGAGAGACGGTTGCGACTCTTGCCCCGGAAGGGCCACAGTGCGCAAATACTCAGTTGAGTATATTGCGGAATTTTATGCAATCCCATTAGAAACGGTTCAGGCGGCCCTGACTGTTTGTGCATCGATTCCTACGAATTAGTAACAAGGGTATTTCCTGGTAACCCCCGACATCGTTACTAAACCGGGAGTTCGGTGTACTTAATTTTTTAAGGTAAAAAGACGAATGTCTCAGAAAACAGTGGAATTCGACAAAAAAGACTCAAGCGTAAATAAAAATTTTGCATTTTCAACCAAATGGTAGCATTTACAACCAAATAGTTGAGCTTTCAAGCAAAAGAAACTAATATTCATAAGAATAGTTGAATTTTGAATGAAATATTTGAATTTTCAACCTACAAACATGAATTTTCAACGAAACAGTCGGATTTTCACAAATAATTAAACGTGAACAAAAATAGTTAATGTGCAAATTAGAATTTTCAACGAAAAGATTACGTTCAATCAAGAAATATCAATTTTCAACCAAATAGTTAAATTTTCAAAAGAAGTAATTGATTTTCAACCAATCAGTTGCATTTAGAACTAAACAGTTGAATTTTTAATCAAAAGAGACGCATTTCCAACAAAATAGTAACATTTTAAACCAATTATTTGAATTTTCCACAAAAAAATTTTGTTTTGGATGAAAAATAAATTTTTAAACTGACAATTTAACCATTTTTTGATGAATTTTTTTCGTTAGTTGAAAATGTAACTATTTGGTTCAAAATTCGATTCTTTTTGGTTGGAAATTTGATGTATTTTGTTGAAAATTCTTCTTTTTTTGTTGTTGAAAATTCATTCCTTTTGTTGGAAATTCGCTTTTTAACTGAAAATTTAACTATTCCATTTTAGGTTGGAAACTTTTTTATATGAACAAGCTCATTTGTCAGAGTCTGAATATTATTTAAAAAAAACTTATAACGCAATAAATGATGTATTTTCTTCAAGAGAAAATTCACTTTTGTTCTAACACATCAAATTTCTGCTGGACTTTCCTCTAATATGTCTGGATTTTTTTTGTTACTAAAAATTTGTCTCACGCAAGATCTTCCGATCCCCTTGTAACATTATCATTCTCTAACCGAAAATCGATTTTAGGCTTTGCTAAATACTGCTGAGTTTAATAATCAGAACATTCGGCTGATTTTAATAAAAGATGTTGATTCTTACCAAAAATTACTAAAATTTTTAGTAATAGTAATGTTGTATTTCAAACTTATCTCACTGATATTGATTATCATAGAGAAATTCGTTCAATTTGCGTTTACTGCGTCCTGTTCAGTAAATTGGAATCAACAATAAAAATTGGTTCCAGTAATAGTAGGATATTAAAGCTAGCCCTAAATTTTTTATTTTTGAAAACTCTAAGACGGGGAAAAACAAAATAATTCTCCATTATAAAATTTCTAGAGATTTTCAAATACAGAATGTATAAAAATTCTACATGATAGATTGTGAGTTCAGTCAAGGGAGAGGTGATTGCGTATTTTTTATGATTTCAGATTATTACAAAGTCCCCCTCATAGGATTTTTTATCGATAAATAATACTTGTAATTAATTAAAAAATTTTTAACTGCTCCAAATACTCTGTAATGATAACCTTAGTGCAGTTTATGGATATTTTGATAATTAATAATGTACAAACGGAAAAAAACGAGGAATACTCATCCACGTCGCTGTTTGACAAACAGCTGGCTCTTGTATGCAGTTTTTACTGTGAAATAAGCGCAAAAACATGTTCGTAGTTCCCATATCTACCTTTAAAACCGATAGGTGGCACTGCAGACTAGTATTATTCCCTTGAAACCTCGCGAGCCTTACAAAAAATCATAAATCCCCATAAAACTTTGTACGGGGTTAGCCCCTTATGTTAACCGACTACGTCATGGTATAGGATCTCGACCATTCAAATGAGAAAATTTTGGCTTTCCAGACCTCCACGCTAGATGCTTTTTACGTATAACAAGCTTATTTACGGTCAGTTTATGTAATTTTGGTCGTTTATTGGATTTGGTATGACTTTGAAAATGTATTTCTGATAATGTGTAATAAAGATCAATAAGGTTTTAAACTGAATTTGAAAAATAGTTATCTTAATTATATGTATTGCTAGACGAGTAATCAAAAAATAATTATTACAATCTGATACATATTACGCGTGTTATGATTAGGATCTACTAGTTTATATTTAATCCCGGAATATATAAATAATCACCCATGAATTGACGTTAAGTTCCTGATTAACACTTACTGCCCCGTGCAGGATAAACAGTTTATCAAAAATCTATATCGTCTCTTCGACTCATTTTATTATCATACTGAAATGATAGATGAATATTGTTTCCTTTTGAGTAAATAGCTTCAGAAGAAAGAGAGAAGGGAAATAAAGAAACCATACTTTTTATAGCAACAAAAATAAAAATATGTCCTTATTCCCGGAATAGATTGAAATCTTTCCCGTGTGTATTTGATGTGTTCTTAAACTTTCATTTTTGATGCCTACCTATGTGAAATAATATAATAATAATAATTATTATTATATACTATCGGACTTCACGTCAGATGTCCGGGGTTCAGTCCCTGAGCCGGTGTCTCTGGAAATTTGTTGTACTTTGACTGAGGTTCAGGTGGTTCGGATCCCACCTTGAGCCTGCGTTAGAAATCATCATGCACATAAAGAAAGTTCAAAGTCTTTACGCGTTTTGCAGTTGCAAAACCTTTTTTATAATTATATATATATATATATATATATATTATTTAATATAATATGATATATATAATGTGATTACATATTAATTTAGCAAACTTAGGTTTACGATTTGAATCGTGAAGTGAATATAGATAGTTTCTATGTTCTTGGAACTTTAAAGGAGGATCCTCTTGACGTTCCTTGGGTGAGATGCATGCAAATAGTACAGTTTTCAATTATAGTATATCTCATCACACTCACTTTTCTAGGGGCATTATAGGCTCAGAACATGGTAGTTTCGAATAAACGATATTTACATTCACAGACTCAACGTTCAGTTGAAAATTGCATCAAATAGCAATTTGACATTAGAATTCAAAAACCCTCAAAAGGAAAAGGTTCCGATTGTAACATTTAACTGGTGGCTTTAGAAAACTTTTGCAAGGAGAAAAACAGTGACTGCATTAAGTTCTGAAACTATTTCGAAGAAAACATTTGAGTCGCACTAACTTCGCGTTGATGATATGCTAGACTCCTATTATCCATGTCGTTGGGCACACACTATTCTGGAGCGTGGGATCTATGCCAAAATAGCTTTTTGCGAACTTGCAGAACTTGTCTTACATAATGAAATTGTGGGAATTCATTTTGCAAACTGAAATTGAAATTGATTACTAATGTAGATACTTTATATGCTCCAAAAACTGAATCGAGCCAACTATGAATTCACGAAAAAGCTGAATCGCGTGCCAGCAAATTTTACCCATACACGGATTCAAACCCGTTTCTTCAAAATTATTATATTCTGCCCTTATGTACAAAAATTATTACACAAAGATATTATGCATCATTTATAATACGATACATTTGCAAAATTGAAATAGGTCCAGTTTATTCAGTAGCTACTTTTGAAAAATGTCGAAATACTTAAAATTTTTCAATTCCTTATAGTCTTTATTTTCTGAGCTTTGAGTTACTACCCTAATTTGGACTTCGCTATTGGGTTTAGTGTTCTAAAAACGTTTTTCAATAAGTTGAAAAAAATAACTCTCAAGACATTTATATTTATAAAACTGAATGTTTGTATGTTTATGTTGCAAATAGGCATCCACATGCACCCTCATGTTACCTCCCAAGAGATATAACTTGCGATATATTTTATTAAATTAAAAGATAGATCCTCGTTTAAGATTCAAATTTCAAAAAAACAGAAAACTGGGATGAGTACAACTACCAAATGACCCAAAATAAACTGACTCTTGAATGTAAGTTTTACAAAAATTAAAGATTTATTTGAAGAAAATACAAATAGATAGATGACCATAGTCACGAAAGAAGGAATATAAAGAATTTATATTAAAAGATCAAATATTGAACATGATAGCACAGCTGAATAGTTTTCTGGACCAAGCTTCAAATTAGTCTCCTTGTCTAGTATGTCCCACCTTAAATAGTGATGACTACTTAGCAAGAAAGTATATGAATAGAGAGGAAGGTAGTAAGAGGTGTCAATAAAATTGCTTCTTGCAGATTTTTTAATTATGATGGAATTTTCTATTCTCTCGTTCGCGGGGCCGGAAATGGGTCTGAACGTCCCTCGGCTATCTAATCTCGACATCCTGGGCGGGGTCATTAGCGGTTGACTGATGGCCAGAATATTGTTCAGTGGGTTGAGGTGACAAGTCAATTCTTCTGGCCTGTGTTCGTCCTTCTGTTTGTGACAGGTGTCCTTTTTATTGTTGACATAGCTTCGATTTTAGAACTTCTTCACAAATGCTATCTTATGGAAAGCTTGTAAACTGATCGTTGACTGCGAACATGTTTTCTCAACTCAAACTGATGAACTTCTAACTTAGCTTAAACTTCGGCTGCTGGTGGTGAAACTTCAAACTGATTTCTCCTTCATAATCGGCAGTATTTATGTAAGTTACCCTTCTTCAGATCTACGTATGTATGAGTGATATTGAAGTAGAGGTGAAATAAGGTTTCAATAAGCGTCCATTATGAATCATGTGAAAAAATGAGAAAAGTCTGATTATCCAATTAGAATTGAGGATTTTTAGATATGAATATATTTGGTAAATGACGCAGTGTTCCTAATGCACTATATTCCTTCTTAAGTACCAACGGAGTAAGTAGTTCTAGATGTAATTGTTAATGTATATAAGGTAGAATAACCAATTAGTGATAAGAAATCATCATATATGTCCATATTTAAAGAGCGACGCAGTTTGTCTAGATGCATGGTATCCCTGCTTAGATATCAAGGGGTAGAAAATTCTAAATGCAATGGCAAATGCATGCATAGTATAATAACCAATCAGTGATCAGAGATTTTGATATGCCCATATTTGATGAATGGCGCAGTTGTCGAAATACATGTATCCCTTCTTAGATATCGAGTGTTTAGGAAGTTCTGGATGTAGTGGTAATTTGTGTAAGTCAAAACATCTGATTAATTTACGGAGATTGTGAATACTCCCATGTTTATAGGAAACTTAACAATGTGTGCGTGTAGATTCGAGGAATCCAACAAATAATAATTATTATAAAAGTCGCGGGGCGTAACACTGGTACCTATTGGAAGCAAATTTTGAAGGGTGTCATAATTTGGTCCTACGAATTTTTTTATCAGTTGTTAAAAACTAAGTTAAATAAGTAGAGTAAGAAAAATGAGGAAAATTTGATTATCTAGATCACTATGCTAGAAGCCTTTCTTTTAGTCCGATTTTTCAGGGAATGCCTAAATGAAAGCTCTTGACATGTAGAATTTAAATTAAAAATAAAATTTGCTATGTTACATTTTTTTTTTCTATATCAGTGTTTAAAAAATAATTAAAATAAGAAAAAGAAGGAAAACTTTAAAAAATTGGACTGGAAGTTTAAGGCTGGAAGCTTTACGTTTAGTCCGATTTTCTACGGTGATAGTTTAAATTAAAGCCCTTGAAATGTAGAATTGAGATCAAATATTAAATTTCTCATAATACATTTTCCTGTTTTCATATCATTGGTAAAAGCATTAGAAAAATTGATAACGGGGACCAAGAGGGGCTAACCCTCATTCGAAAAATTTTTCAGGTGAACGTATATTTTTTTCACTGCATCATTTGTTATTTCTGTGTCATTTTTTGTTATCGTTAACAAAACTGAAAGAAAATAGTATAATGTACAACATATCAAGGTTTTAGAGCAATATTTTGTAATATTTCTTCAACTGTGGGCTCCTAAAGTTTTCCAGGGGCTATCCCAAGAGGTATTTGTCGAAGATAAAGGGCTAACCCTCAAGCCACGCCTACATTCGTGTTGCATTTAACATACGATTGCCACTTCATCTCATTTTTCTACGCGAAAAACCGACTTGAGGAAACTTTTTTTTAAGACTATATATCTGTATTCTTTCCTTGAAAACTCGGGAGACTCACAAAAAATCATGAATCTCCATAAAACTCTGTACGGAGTTAGCCTCTTATGTTCACCGAGTACTTCATGGAATAGCCCCTTTGAGAACTTTTTTATTTTATTAAAAATAGTAAAATTGAATTTTTCACTTTCTAAAAAAAGCACGACACGTAGGACTGTTTGGACAATACAGAAAGCCAAAAAAGTGAAATTTGAAAATTTTGTGAGTTAACCCCTTATGGACTCAGACCGTTCAAATGAGAAAATTTTGGCTTTTAAACCTCTACGCTAGATACTTTTTACATGTAACAAGGTTATTTGAGATAAATTTATGTAATCAATTCTGCTAGTGTGTAATAAAGATCAATAAGGTTTTAAACTGAATTTGAAAAATAGTTATCTTAATTATATTTATTACTAGACGACTAATCGAAAAATAATGATTATAATCTAGTACATATTACGCGTGTTATGATCACGATCTACAAGCTTATATTTAATCCCGGAATATGTAATAATCATCCTTGAATTGATGTCAAGTACCTGGTGAATACTTACTGCCCCCTGCAATGAACAGTTTATCAAAAATCTATATCGTCTCTTCGACTCTCTTTATTGTCATACTGAAATGCTAGATAAATATTGTTTCCTTTTGAGTAAATAGCATTAGAAGAAAGAGAGAAAAGAAATAAAGAAACCATACTTTTTATAGGAAAAAAATATGTCCTTATTCCCGGAATAGATTGACCTCTTTCCCGTGTTTATGTGAAGTGTTCTATAACTTTCATTTCTGATGTCCAGATATGTGAAATAATATAATAATAATAATTCTTATAATAAATAATGGAAAATTATAAACTAAAAAAATGTGTTACATATTGTAGAATTTTTTTAAATTTTGCATAAAATATCTTTGTTTTTTGCGGAATTAAGTTTAATGCATACTTTTTTGGAAAAAGTTGAATATGTCGAACCGGAAATTTCTTCAGCTTAAACCAAAGAACAAGTTATTATATTCTGCATTTACGGGAAAAAACGTTTGTGGTATTTGAAACGTTCAGAACTCGCGAGAAAGATCCAAAATACACAACAACAACCAAATATACATAAAAATCACAACATTTATAAATCACAAAAATTTTTTTTCAAAAAATGAGAGAAGATAGCATATTTTTTAAATATAATTTGGAGAAATGTTGTATTCCATATATTCAACTTCTTTCTAAAATGTGTGCATATGACTTAATGTAAGAACAAACATTTTTTCTACCAATTTTCGAAAAAATCTAAATTAGGTGATAATTTTTTCAAAATGTTTATTATAGTTCATTAGCAAAAACTGTACATATAAAAAATTCGCCATAATTCTTGAAAGGAAAGGAATTTTTTTTCATTCTCAAAAATCAGAATTTTAAAATCAAAAACCAGAAAAGAAGATATTAACCGATTTCAATTTTTGAAATGTTTTTTTGGGATGCCAAACGACACATTTTTTCTCTTAGCTAAAAACAATTTGATCCATTCAAGCATTTTCACTTCTCCCTAGCGAATAATCATACCATTAAGCCATTTCCCTTTCGGGATAAGCGTGACTCACTCGGTGAGGAAGGGATTATTGTGGGGGAGGGAGAATATATTTTTAGATTAATCTAGAATTCCCGTATCATTTATTAAAATAACACGTTCGTTCTGCAACACTGCTCCGACTCAGGTTGCTGATCAATGACTTTAGCGATCACTCCAAGTAGAGAGCCTCACAAAGTCATCATGTGAAGCTCCTCTCTCGGGCCCATTATTATTCAAAGTTCTTTCCTGTCTTGGCAAACCTCTCTAGCTTCCTTCACGCCCAAGCATTTTCTCATGCAAAATTTTCAAAACAATTTATGGGTATTCAGAATGATTCAAAGATTTAAAAAAAGGCCTTACGTATTTAAGTTAGGAGCTTAAATATATTTTGCAAATATAATGTTCTCAAACAAAACGAGAATAGTTAATAGGTTCATCTAAATGATTAATATCATCTATATTTCTCCGAGTAAATTAAAATTGATATTCATGACATTTTTTTAAAACTTCCAATTTATCCCTCAGTGTTATCTCAGTTCTATTAAACGAATATCATGTTTCGAGCGATCTGCGCCGTTGCGTGCCTGGCATCTTCGACGAGAGCGCAGCTCAAGTATAATCAATCAGGAAGAGACTCCTGGGAGAATGCAAGGAATTACTCATCCAGATGGGAGCTTTCAGATATCGAGCTGGCGAACCTGAGTCAAGCTTTTGATTTGGCTTCAAAATCCGCAAAGTTTAAACCACTGAAGATATCAATCGCTCTCGGACACAACTCTGACCTATCCGGAAAGATATCAAAGTTTCGTGTAGAGAAGCTAATGGCTTCTTATCAAGTCCAGCTGGGAACTGACCGCCACTCAACTCCACTAGCCGACCATAATGGTCTCACTTGGATCATCTTTAAGACTTAGTCGAAAGTCGCCATAGTTTACAATCCAACATGAGCTGGTCCGAACTCCTTGTAACACTAGGGACAAGTACATACATCATCTTCATTTTTGACAGAGACAATTAAAGTTCAATCGTCTGCAGAAAGAAATATTATCTACACTCTCGAACCGAAACAAAGTTATCAACATTCTAATCGGACTTCTTGTAGATTAATTTCAATACTTCTAGAAATACCATCGTTTCATAAACAAAGCTGAGAAATATGGAAGCGGCTAGAAGGCTTTAGTTGTTCAAGAGAACTTCAACATTTCTTTAAAGAACTCCAACAATAAAAAAAAAACTGAAAGCTGATGCGAAACTAGAGTCTTCTGAAATTCTACAATCATAGGATATGTGGACACTCTTTGAAGAGTTTAGAAACCGAAAGAACTATCAAATCAACGCGACAGCTTTCTTTTCTCAGATCGACTGTCCCGAAGAATAAGTTACTAACAAAGTTTTCCGTATACAGAGTGTATCAACTATATTTTACTTCGCTAAAGTGTCGTATCTCTATGTATTTTTAAATGGAGATACGACACGCTAGCCAAGCATAATGTAGTTGATACGCTCTGTTTTCGGAAAAATTGGTTAGTGACTTATTCTTCGGGACAGTCGAGGTGAACATCTCGTATGTTGGTGGCAATGCCACCTTTTCTGGCGTGGATGCTAATGTCATATTCCTTTTAAAGAATACTTTCAACTCTGAGTTTCAAATAACGATTCTATCATATGATGGAAAACGCGATCCCTTTGAGGAAGGACTCTGTAGACTAAAGATATAAGGAAAACAGAGCTTGTCATGACAACCTACTTTGTCAAGTTTTATGAAAAACACCAGTCCTGCGCTTTCACGATTGGGCTCGGAAGATCTGGTGAATGTGTTCGTAAATACTTTATGTATATTTTTCCAATATCCTTGGAGCTCTGGCCTCTTCTAATCTTCTACAAAACTTTAAACTACATTTAAAAAAACATAAACTTAAAAAAGTCAAATTGTGCAACAAAATTGCACAAGAAGGCTTAAAAAGAAGTATGTTATTTAAAAACCCGTTTTTATGAAGAAATACTCAAGAAAGTCGATTCGTATAACATAATTGTAAAAAAGAGTTAAAATGAGAGAAAATGTTCTCAAATAACATTGTAAAACGGCTCATTAGAGACAGATATATGAAAAATGAAAAAAGAGGGAGAAAAAAGAAAAAGACAATCAAACGGCCTCGCTCTTATTCTTTATTATTTATCCGTCTTTTTTATACTACCAGGATCCAACATGTTTCGAGGCCTTTCAGGCTTCCTCTTCAGAGAAATTTTAATAAGAAAATAATAGGGAATATTTGTATGTTATGCGAATATTAATTAAAAAGTAGAATTGAATTTAAAGTTAATTTTTCAGGAATTATTTAAATTGGTTTATCTTTCATATTTCTGAGAAACAAGTGTAATTTAGTGGTAAAACTTGTCGAGAGGTTTCAATCATCAGAGATAGGAAGATCGAATCCCGAGAGGTATTGGAAAATTAACCCGGGAGTGATTGCTTGTGTAGAGATTACGGAGATGACGTGTTCGCATGTAAAGGGAGCGGAAACAACACCTAAACACCTTAGCGATTTTTTTCCTCAAGCCCCTTTGATTCAGAGTGGTGCTTCTTGGAATATATGAAACGTGTTTGATTGCATCATTGAATAAACCATTTCTGTATCGAGAACCACTCGAATTCGCAAGAGAATGTGGTGATTGTAGCAAAGAAGCTTCTTACCAAAATAAACCAAAATATATATACGACCCTGAATTTAGCTATACATATAGATTTAAAAATTCGGGAAATTATTTAAACAAAACTAATTGTCCTATTGAAAAACCAAATACATATATGGATTCGTCTCAGCTATATCTATAGGAGGTTGTTGAATTAGGCGAAAAAAATAATTTTTAAACAATTAAATTGTTATAAATAATTCGGAACTCAATATAAACAAATATATTAGTCCAAAAGTAGTTTCAAGCATACTAGTAGATACTTCTATCAAATAACCCCTGGAAATTTTTTATTTACCACAAAAAAATAATTATTTGAACAAATGCAGTGTTTATAACAATTTTTTACGTGTTTGGTGGTTTAATTTACAATAATGTAAACTAATATTAAATAAACACAAACTAAATGAAGATAATACTGTAGTCAACTGTAAAGAACCAACAGTGTAGTAACCAACTAATCAATTGAACATTGTTTATATCCCCTCCACTGTCAGTGAATACCAAAAAACCCTTTGAATATGGATTTCCATATTCGGACATATAGCTAGAACGAACTAATAGTCCCGGAAAAAATCTAAAGGTATCTTTAGGTACGTATCGGCCATATCTCTAGGAGATTTTTGAATCATGAAAAAAATAATTATTTAAACAATTATATTGTTCATAATGTTTTTAATTTGTTTAGATAATAAGTGAACAATAATTTGTCACAAATGATAACCACATATCGGTCCTCGAATATTACAGGAAGCAGATAAATTTTTGAAAATTTGAAAACTTCAATTCAAAAATTATTTTTCGAAAAATCCTTTAAATACGGATTTCCATATACGGACATATAGCTAGAACGAACTAATAGTCCCAGAAAAAATCTAAAGGTATCGTCGAAAGGTTGTCATTTGTGACAAATTATTGTTCACTTACCGTTTAAACAAATTATGAACATTATAAACAATATGATTGTTTACATAATAATTTTTCTCCCATGATTCAAAAATCACCTAGAGATATGGCCGAGACGCACCCGGCGATATCTTTGGATTTTTTCTGGGACTATTAGTTCGTTCTAGCTATATGTGGGATCGTCCATAAATTACGTAAGACGTTTTTCTTTTGTTTGAATAAAGAGAGGAATAAAATTGCTGTGAAGTTGAGAAGGACACAACGCTATAAACAAAAGAAAAACGTCTTACGTAATTTATGGACGATCCCTGTCCGAATATGGAAATCCATATTCAAAGGGTATTTTGGTATTCAGTGACAGTAGAGGGGATATAAACAATGTTCAATTGATTAGTTGATTACTACTGTTAGTTCTTTACATTTGATGACAGTATTATCTTCATTTAGCTTGTGTTTATTTAGTATTAGCTTACATCATGGTAAATTAAACCACCAAAAACGTAAGAAATTGTTATAAACATTGTATTTGTTTGAATAATTCTTTTTTTGCGGTGAATAAAATATATCCTGGGGGTATTTGATTGAAGTATCTACTAGTATGCTTGAAACTATTTTTGGACCGATACATTTGTTTATATTGAGTTCCAAATTGTTTATAACAATTCAATTGTTTAAAAATGATTTTTTCGTCTGATTCAACAACCTCCTATAGATATGCCTGAGACAAATCAAGTATGTTTTTGGTTTTTCAATAGGACAATTAGTTTTGTTTAAATGAATTCCTGAATTTTCAAATCTATATGTATAGCTAAATTCATGGTCGTAAATATATCTCTCAGTTTAAAGAACAATATAAGCGATTTTATTGTAGCGAAATATATAGTATGTAGTTTGACATCTTGCGTTTCCTCTATGCATACGTATATAGTCACAATTATAGTGGAATTAATTAAAAAAATCAATTTGGTTTTTTCCTAAAAAGTGCACCCGTGTCCAATTATACCTGCCATGTTCCGTAATGTGGCGCAGTGATTATCTGTCTTGTAATAGCAAATCAAAAAGAACTTTTTGAAAGTAGAACAACAAACTTGAGTAAATTAAGGCGTTAGAAAAACGTTTTCAAAGTTTCAATTAGTAGCATTTATAGGTTTGAAAGTTTTTCGTAAGATTTATGTGAAAAATGTTACGTGCCTGATTTAAAAGCACACAGGAAAGTCTGAAATTTTGTAAGGGTTGTCATAACATTCCCTAGATGTTCAAACACAAAAGTCGACATTTACTAAAAAATACAATTACAGGTTTTTTTATTATACTATTTGGGCTCGAAGTCTATTCACAATAAATATGAGAAACTTACCCTAGCAGAGAAAGTCATTGAAATTATTTTAAGACTTGTTTTAGCATGCGCTAAATATTCAATCAAGGAAGTCGACATTCACTAACAAAAAAAATCACAGGAGCTATTTTGATTATTCTGTTGGGGGTGGACATCAATTTTGGAAATACAACCTCCTAAAAAATTCAAGGGCATGTTTCAATGAAACTATATTTAACTGTATTTAACGTTACAACGACCCTTAAAATAAACTCAACTTCTTTCTCTGTTAGAATATGTTTCTCACATTTATTGTAAATTGATATCCAGCCTGAATAGTATAATAAAAAAAATCATGTGTTTTTTTGTTATTGAAAATGTCGATTTTCTTGTAAAAAACAATCAGAATAAATTCAAACCCTTTTTTGACAGGGGATGCTTCTTGTACTGATTTTTAAGTGATTTTTCAACATGAATAGTTTATTAAAAAAATCTTCTTTGGTTTCGGTTGCTAGGAATTGTCGGTTTCCTTGCTTGAGTGTTTAGAAGATGTTAAAACAACCTCTGAACATTCCATATACACAAAATAGCGAATCTATTAAATTTATGCATATGAAACTTTTATGATTTCCTTTTAAATCATTGATCTGCATATTCGAAATTACAAAATAATATAATTAGACATTTCCACAAGAAGTAATTTTCTTTATATTTGGTGCGGGGTCCTTTATGTATCGTGCGCCACATTATGTGACAGTGCTTTGTGTACGAATAAATACGTGTTATGTCAAATTTCATTAATTTTACTTAAAATTAAAGCACTAAAACCTTTACAAGACTTCAAATTATGAATCAGACAAAAAAAAAGTTTACTGAAAAATACTTTATCTTTTCACTTCTTTTGTCCCGCTTAATTGATAACTGCAAAACGTCAACAAATGAATTGACTGAACTTTTTATGGTGATCATGAAACAGTTAATTAAAATGGTATAATTTTTTTTTCGGTCATTACTCAATATATAAAAACATTCAAATAGGTGTCCTAAGTTCTTTCAGAATGCGTCAATTTCTTTAAATATAGTGCGTCACAGCAGGGGCTGCGCCACATATTAAGAACTACTCCCCTATTTTTTATGGAAGATGACACGCAACTTTATTATGAAGATGAATACAGTTAGCTGCATGTGAAGGTCGATACCTTATTTAGAGAGAATTATTAAATTGTTGTTAGAATGAGTGAGGCGGGTCTCTTCCGTAAGTGGTACGATGATATGCGTTATCAGATTCTTAAGGCAGAAGGGACAAAAAGCAATAAAAAGTGAGGTGAACAGTAGTGTGAAAAAGAAACTGACATTGAGCAATTATTCTTTAACGTTTTTCTATTTTGTGTTATCGTTTCTCAGTTGTAGTTTCATTTTCCTAGTGGAAATTCAATTTGCGAGGGGAGACAATTTTCGGAAAAATAAGGGGAATCAGGAGAGAATTGAAAATAAGACAATTTTAAATCTTTTTAATTCAAAACATTTTTTCAGAATTTGAATGAGAGGGATAAAAAATATAAGCATTTTTCAAAATGCAAGAAATATTTATTAATTCTCTAGTACAGATTTCAAATAAATGTTCATGTATTGCTTTCTTTTTAAAATCCTTGCAAATATGTTGAAGATATGGTTGTGAGGATCTTGTATAAATATATGTAGAAGATTTTTCCAGTACTTAAGTACATTTACAAGAACCATCAGTGTCACAGTACTTTCCACCTTCGATTCCAGGAAGTGGTTTCTCAGCATCCTCACAGGCAGCCTTGCATATTTCGTGAGTGCATGCTGTAATGTAAATTACAGTACATTAATTTATATATTTACTGCAACTATCAAAAAATAAAAAACATTCATAAAATATCGAAACAAATAATACAGGAAGCTGAACAATTGTATTTACGAGCTGTCTACCGTGACGAAATTTTCCGTAAGACGTTTTTAAAGACCTTTTCTATCGGGTTAGTCTTACTGAAATTTGAAGAAAAATTTATCTGCTAAACAAATTAATTTTTTTGTTCGAAAGTTGTTTTAACCTTATATGATTTTCTATAGTTTTTATATGAAATTTTTCTGAAACCATCTGTTCTAATGTAAAATGTCCTTTCTCTCTTTTTAATATAATTTCTTCCCTTCTGAAAGACCCCATATTCGAGAATCGAAGCCTTTATAGAAAATTCTATTGGTATAATGGATACGATTCCCAAATTATTAATTAATCACAACTTTTTTAATTCTCATGCTTAATAACCAATCTAATATTTAATAATAACAAACTATATTCAATGAATATTCAGCACGCAACTGATTTTTTTTATAATATATTGATATCTTCATGTCAGGAAATAAAAAAAGGAAAAGGTATCGAATACAAATTTTCAAAAGATTCTCCTGCAAAGATTTATTTTTTCTGAATATACCTAGGTATTCGTGAAAAAAATTAAAAACTCAAATCATTTTTATTCTTATACTTTGCTGTGCCCAAAAAAATATTTGAATGTGACCTGGACTCAATCAAATTTTGTACACACTCTTATTAAGAAACAAAAATTTTGATCCATATAATTACCCAATCGGAAGTTTTAATATCGATCAAACCTTGATCACTAATAACTTCCAAAAATGTTTTTGTTTCAAAAGACATTTGCAAACTATCTTCAGAAGACTTTTTAGAATAATTATATACGAATACAAAAATGGAGCTCATTTTCAAATTTTTGGCGAGGCCGCGATCTTCAAAAATCGCGAATTTTGATCCATAGTTAATCTGGTTGCCAGTACTGTGAAATTTCAACAGTAATTTTCAAACATATTTTTAAGCAAATAACCGGATTCTATTCTGATTCTTTCACTTTCTTTTACTTTCTATTTGTTAACCCTAAATTGTTTGAGAAAGTCCATTGTAATACTTAATATTATTTTTCTCTAGTTCCGTTCTGCTCCATATTACTTCTTGAAAAGCGTTAATTTTGTCAGGATTCGAAATATAATTTGCCTCTTTAACCCTAGAATACTAACCATACGTCTCCGGGACGTAGTATGAAGTTAAAATGGATAAAGGCCCCTTATGCCCTGAAGTGAGCGTTCTTCCCCTCCAGGTATTCTTCACTGAGATCCCCCTCAATCCATCGGTCGGGCTCCAGCCTTCAAGCAGGTCACACATGGTGACTACATTACCCTTTTTGAAAATATAGTGCGTTTTTGAGACGTATAGTTAGTAACTGACGTACATTTTTCTACATCTCTGCCATACCAAAAAGATAAAAAAAAAGTAAAAGTCCAATTTACTTGAAATAAATAAATAAAGTCAATATAGAGGCAATTTAAAAAAGAAGAATTAAAATTTATAAATACTTTATAATTATCCTTCATCATGACGGTTTCAAAGGTGAATTGAAATATTGATTTTACCTTAAAATTTTTTTTATGTTTTATAAATTTTTGAAATTTTGGAAAACTTTTGGAAAAAATGCGGAAAAGGATGTAACTAGAGAATACGTGGACCCTTGAATGTCATTCCGAACGAGGGGAACACGTGGGACCGTTTTAAAACACAAAGCGGCAATCTGCCTTCCACGCGAGCGGATGAAGGTTATTGTAGTTTACAAATTACTATTTATAAGTAATGTTAATATTTGAAATCTTGTGTTTTGGGTATATTCACTAAACTCTTAGCCTAATAATTAATATACAGCTCCTCATACTTGTAAAACTTAATTTCAGCAGGTTTTAATTATATGTACGTCTGTGAGACGTATATTTAGTAACAAGCAATTTTTATTATGGTTAGTATTCTAGGGTTAATAAACTTATAATTTGGAGTTCCGAACGCTTTGTAATTGTACTAGTTTACGTTTAAATTCTTCAGTTTAAAAATTCTCAAGTCTTAAGATTTCATGTTGAAATTTAAACGGTTTCAAAGTTTGAATTTTTAGGATTTTAGGCTCACAAATGTTGAATTGCCAATTTACATTTTTTTACGTTTTTATTTGGAAATTTGCAATATGGACTACCTCAAAATGGAAAATTTGTGGATTTTGAATTGTCAACATTGTTACTTTGTGAATCTTAATAAATGCTTTTTATGTTTTTTTTCGAAGTAATTTCTTTTTCTATATCTCTTTCCTACAAGCAGATAATAAAGACAAAAAGCAATGTTGAAGGGCTGTTCAAAACCGGACATTCTCTAAAAATTTAATTAGCAGAAGTGAGTTATTCTTAAAAAATATTAGAGTAAAAATAACAATTTTATATTTATCAACGCGGAAAAATATTTCGACTGTCTTACAAAATTTAAAACCGATTCGATGTGTAGGTATCATGTTTCTTTGTTTTGGTAATCTGAATCGCTGCACAACTAAGCTGGCTTTGAAATTTCATTTCATTCTTCTGTATTTTTAAATGAATTTTTCAGCTAGCTTTGAAAAATCTCTTGAGCAGCTCATGACTTCCTACTGTTGAAAATACATGAGAAAAATGTGAAAAAGCTGAAAGATTGAAAAATGGGTAAACAGTATAATTTGAAAATTATCTTCAATTTATCAAATATATTAAATTTAGTATGATATAATATATAATAATAATATTGAATATTTTATTCAATTATCTCATTCTTTCAACTTTTATTGATTTTTTTCTATTGTGTTTCTATCAGTAGAAGTTTCTGAGACAGTCAAAAAAATTTTTTAGACATAGATAGAAAAAGATAAGTTTTAAATACACAAAAATGGGTAGGAGAAGAATGCGCTTATGTTCTGTACTTTGCCAGTAAAACGTTTTGAGGTACTGAAGAGATTTTTTAAAATAAGCTATTTTTTTCTAAGTACAAAAATAGCTGTTTGGAAACCCTGCTACCATTTTTCTTTTGTTCCCTCTGTACTTGACATTTTTTCTCTAGGGTATTTTCATGTACAGAAAGGCCTCAAATAACAGGAAAAATTCTCTAGTTATTACATTCTCATTCTAATGAGAAGGTATTGGTTTTATGTAAAATTTGACTTGGTCGGTTTTCATCAAATCTCCACGTTTTGAGACCCCCTGAGCCAGAAAAAAAGGTTTTTATCAAGGTGTCTGTCTGTCTGTCTGTCTGTCTGTCTGTCTGTCTGTCTGTCTGTCTGTAGGCACGATAACTTTCGAAAAAATAATCAGATTGGGTTGTGCTTTGGCACACTTTTTTAGGGCCTAAAAAGAAAGAACAAGTTCGTTAACCAGCTATTTCGGATGAAAATTCAAAAAGTGAGCACATTTTGAAAATTTTTGAGAACACTTTTTTTGAAGTTTTGGAAATTCTATGGACGGTTATTAGTAGGAAGCAAAAAGAGAAAAAAAATATCCTAATGACTTTTTCAGATAAAAAAAAAATTACCAGAGTTATAGCATTTTCAAAATTCCAAAAAACAAACGAAAATGAACTTTTTAAGCCGAAAAACGCACGTTATGAAAAAAAGTCAAGAGAAGAAAAACGTTGCTTTTTGAACACCTTACAATATTTTCATAATAACTTTTTGAATTTTTCAAAAAATAAAAAATTTAAATTCTGATCGCACAACAAAATAATGAGAAATCAAAAATTCCATTTTGCTGTGAAACTATGCAGGATACGACAAAAGATGACTGGACCAAAATTATGCACCTAAAAAAGATCTACAAATTTGTTATTATTTACTTTTTGATATGACGCGTAGTTTTTGTTTTATTTATAAAAAACAGCATTGAAAATAGAAAAAATAAATTTTTAGACGAATAACACAAGCTACGAAAAACATGACGAAGACAACATTTGTTCATTCAAAGAAGAGGTACAAATTTGTTATCCATCATGTTTCGATAGGACGCGTAGTTTTTATTTTATTCGTGAAAATAACATTGACAGAAAAGAAATCAAATTTTTGGAAAACTTTGGAAAAATCCATTTTCGTTGTAAGAATATATTCAAAATGAAAAAAATAACTTCTTTGAAAAACGGAAAATCTGAAATAACATTTTAACTAATAAGATTTGTCGCTTAATTTATGTAATTATTCTTGATTTGAAATCAAATACAAATCGCCAAGCGCGACGCCCAAATCGCGCGCCGTAAGTGCGCTCAAACTTTTTTGTTTCTATTATACGGTGCACAGAACCTAACGTGGAACGCAAGGTTCAAATGAATTTGAAATCAAATATCGAGCGCGAAGCGCGAGCATCTGGATGAGAATGTGTTCCTTAAGGTCGATAGAACCTTGAGTAAATAAATTTCCTTTTCAGTCTAAAATAAAAACAAATTTAACAATCACTTGATATGTAGAGGTTTTGATAATTTTCTAATATTTAGAAATAAACTTTTTCTTTTCATCGAAGTCGAACACGAAGTTCAAAGATCTAGAGGAATCGAGCGTAAAGCGCGATGTGAATACGCCCGAGCGCGTAGCGCGAGGTGAATACATAATCGAGCGCGAAGCGCGAGATAAATATATGATCGAGCGCGAAGCGCGAGATCCAACAGTCGCGCGCCCTAGGCGCGCTCAAACTTGCGAGCGAAGCGAGCCGCGCGCGAAGCGCGCGATGAGAATGTGCCCGCAAAGCGGGCAGATTTTTTTTTAAGAGGGTTTACATTTTTTTATCAAAAACAAGGGTCTGTCATATATGAAATTATCTCTGATGGATCAATTTATAAAAACCTGTCAGAATTTTGCTGACGCGCAAAATTAAATCATGTATTAATATATTTATTTTAATTTTACACGTAATTTTGCATTTATTTCATAATCTGCACTGATTTTTGAGCGACTTTTTCCCAATAATTTAAATATTGAGAGGCTCTATTTAAAATGGCTCAGGTTTGAATGTCCTCAATTTAAACTTGCTTATCAAGGCCGAATATTCCAAGCACTAGAATTATTCAATTATTAACGTTCACAATGCAAAATTGTTTAATTTCAAACGCTTTCAATTTTAAACTATTAGGTATTTGGTCGGTTCACAAATTTGAGCGATGTAAATTTAAAATCATCTTTAGATATTCAAATTTAAAATTGTTGAAGGATTGAGGCCTTAACTTTAAAATGGACTAATCTGGAAAGATTTAAATTGACATCCTGACATCCAAAGAATTTTACACAGTTACATTTTTTGAATTCGACATGAACAATTATATTTATGTGAGGCTTGAAGTATGTATGTAATCAAAATTAGTGAATAAATAATTTAAATGACTAAAAACTTACTCTTTCCTTTGTCGGCTTGGACGAAAGAAGCGCAGGCCAAAGCCACGAAGCACAAGTAAAGGAAGTACAGAATCTTCATGTTGAAATTTATCGTTTACTTGAGCTTGAGCTTTTCCTTGAAGTGTTTCTAGAAAACAAGAATTCATGCCGTTTATATACCTAAAAATTTCTGGTCAAAGAGGTCAATACGATATCATATTTATGTATGTTTGTATGTTTGTATGTGACATTATTCACATTGGCCTAACGACAATAATCGCAATGTGAGCGGATGTTTTTCCGTGAGTGTTCTACATTTGCATTTTATCAAATTAAAAGTTATCTCTTGATACTTGTGGCATTGAAATCAACAAAAAAAATTGAAATCTCGGTTTGAACTTTTCACACATTACAAAGTGAAGTGGCGTAATATTTTAAAAATTCAGATTTAAATTATTGTTACTTTTTATTCACAGACTTCAGAGCCTAAAATTCTCAAAATGGAAATAAATCATTTGAAATGAAAATAATGTAAATACCATATCGAATTCAGTATGAAAAAAGGAAAGGTTTCCTACAAAAACAAATAAATTTTCAACCAAAGTGTGACTTTTCTACCATAAAAATTGAGTTCCAATAGAACAGTTTTATTTTAAACCCATAAAGATAAAAACTTCAACCCAAAACACTTCCATTTTCAATCTAGCCCTAGGAACTTATCATGAATAAATATAAAAATTGAAGAAGCAAAGGTTAAAAAAAAATTTGAATTTCAGACAAAATCGGACGACTTAAATAAATCTCAATAGAATAATTAAATTTTCAACAAAACAGTTGACTTTTTAACCAAGTAGCTGAATTTTCAACCCGCAGAGATGAATTTTCTACAAAAAGATTAATTTTCTACTATAAAAAACAAATTTTAAACCAGTTCACTTAAACCAAAAAAGATGGATTTTTAACAATATAGTTGAATCCTTAATGAAAAAGTTGAATGTTCAACAAAGAAGATTAATTCTCTACCCAAAAAGAGGAATTCTTAACATATAAAGAATACATTTTCAGATAAAAAATTAATTGAAACAAAAAATTCGAATTTTCAACAAAACAGTTACATCTTCAACCAAGGAGGTGAATTTTTCCTGAAGAAGATTATCATTTACTGAAAAAATAAGAATTTTTAACAAAATACATGAATTTTCAACTTATAAGGGATAAGTTATCAGATAAGAAATTAATTTTCAGCAGAAAAATGAATTTTAAACAAAGTAGGGGAAACCTCCCTACAGTAGATAATGATTTACAGTAGATAATCTTAATTAACTGGAAAACTGACAACAAATGTTCATTACTTTTGTTAGTATAACGTTTCAGCAAGGATACTATATCCTCTGACGAACTTTTATTGAAATTTCATAATTAATTAATGCGTGAGAGCAAAAAATTTATTTTTAACCTGAAAAAAAAAATTTCACCTATTCCTTATTCATACTTTTTAACTTAATGAAACATTTTCATGACATGTTAATACAATAGAATCAAAGCTTGAAGTTTAATGAACAATATTTATAAATACAAAGTGTTTTTTCTTCAATATTTCTAAATATTCAAGGACATTTCATTGAATATTACATTTTCCAACAGTAGATAACCAACAGTAGATAATCGGAAAATTACAAGAAATGTCTCTGTCAAAATTGGCAGCTCTGCGACTGTCTCGCAGTTGTTTTAAATTAAAGGTTGTGTTTGTTTGTTTATTTTTATTTGTGAAGTTTTTAAATTCAAATTATTTCAAATGATAAAGTAAGAAAATAATGTAAATTATTATTTATTAAAAAGCTCATAAATTTTAATTGTGTTTCAAGGAGCCTTTCGGAAAAGGTATAATTTTTTGGATTAAGGTTCGTACAAAAACTGCACTTTTCTGTCATCGCAAGTCAGGTTAAATTGTATGAAGATTAAACATCTTGTACCAATCGCACCAACCTTACGAAATATCAGAGATAAAAAAATGTCAATAATTTAAACTTTTGCGTTTTTTGTAAAATTATCGTAGTTTCAAGTATTATTTACTCAATGAATTGATTTTAATTGTAAGTATACTAATAATAAATTATAATTATCCAGAATTGAGTATTCTAACTTGCCCAGGAGCAATACCAGAAACGATTATCTATTGATGGACAAAGGTGTCAAAATCGTACCATTGACCAGGTCTAATAAAAAAGTTTAATACAGCTAATTGATTAATTTCGTGATATTTTTTTCTATAAGAATACTTAATTAAATATGTAAGCTTTATTTAACAATGATCATCTTTCTTTAATTTTGGAAACTGATGCAGTTAAATGCTGTTGATTTTTTCCCTATCTACTGTAGGGTGGTCTCCCCTAGTTAAATCTTCAAACAAAGTGAACTTTCCTTGAGGAAGATTAGTTTTTACTAAAAAAGACGAATTTTCAACAAAATATATAAAGTTTTATCCAAATAGTTTAATTTTCAACTTAAAATATCAATTTTGAAGCCAAGAAGACTAATTTTCTATGAAAATGTTGCATTTTGCACCAAAAAGATGTATTTTTCATAAAAAGAGATGAATTTTCAAATCAAAGAAACAAATTTGCTAAAAAAAAAAAATGAATTTTCAACCCGGAAATAGGATTTTTTTAACAAAAAAGTCAATTTTCTACGAAATTGTAAAATTTTCAAAAAAGAAAGACGAGTTCATAACAAAATAATTAAATCGTTAATCAAAACGGATGTAACAGTGGGTATTGAAACCAATAAATATTTTAATTTGAATAAATAACAGTTAAATTCAACCAAAAAGGACAAATTATGAATCAAATAGTTGAATTCTCATGCAAAAAAGATTAGTTTGCAATAGAACAGTTGAATTTGCGACCAAAAAAGATGATTTTTAAACAAAATAGTACCCTTTTAGCCAAAAAGTAACCAAAAATGAGAAAAAGGAGAAGTTTCTTGGAAGCGGAAAAAAAAGATATACCTGAAATTCTGAAAGTTCAAATGAACGAAATATTTTCCCCAATCCTATTTCATCAATAAATATTCTTTCAATCGCAGTATAAAATATGCATTATAATTTTGTTTAGATTATATATTATTTCCAATACGAACATTCTACCACTTTTTCTAGTTCAAAAAGTCAGAAGTAAAAAATTTTGTTCATTTGAACGTTCAGAACTTCAAGCACATGGAAAAAGAGGAATTCTCTAAAAAAAAAAAAAATTGGGGATATAGTGTGAAATCTGTATTCATTCTATTCATGTTTCTGAACTCTGTTCAATTTTTCATTTTCCAGTGGATATTGTTCAAAAAGTATACAATTCTTTTTCAAAAGTTCAAAATCCATATCCGAATTGTGTACCATAGTAATTTTCCTTCTTCCAAAGATTTAAATAAAAATATCGCTTTGAGGAATTTCAATTTTATCTTCCAGCCATCTAATCTAAAATTGATTAAATTAAAATCCTTTCAGTTATAAATTACGGATAGATGTGAAGAGTATGCTACTTACTATAAAGGGGAGTAGCGATTAATTGGCATAACTTAAGATAATTAAAATCAAAAGGTACAAAATACCAGACACTATCGCTTCGAAGAATTAGCTCTGAAAAATAATTGCTTTTCTTATTGACACTGTCTGCTTTCAATCTGCAGCTGAAGTTATTAAAAGAAAATCTTGTTTATTCAAATGAAACGTCAGTTCTTTCTTGAAGGCTTATTCAATCAGGTATTACGTCGTTCTATTACCTTGAAGGTAGCGTTCACCATTAAATACAAATTAAAATATAAATTAAAATATAAATTCTTCAATATCTGAGTTTAATATTAACATTTTTTTTTTTAAGTGAGCGAAAATAATATACGTTTTTATAATGATTTTCTTGAATTTAATTTAATTTAATGAAAAGTGATAAAAAACGATCCTGTCTCATGAAATACATTCCAGAAAGATTCCAAGAGTATTCTTCTGAATGACAGGAATTTTTCCCTAAGAAAATTTGTGAATAGTAATACTTTATCAGAATATCTTTCAACGCATTACCCATTTTTCTGAACATATTCATCAGTTAAGGGGAATGAGTTTTTCGTTTCAAAACTAATAATGCAGATTGTTGACCATAACCAGGATCAGTCTCTTTTCTGGCTCGACAAATCCGTCTTTATGCAAAATTTATGTAAAACCGGGATCAAAAATTGCAGCCACCCTTCTTCCGGTAGTCTGTGACATATTCTTAAGAAAATGTACTGTTTAAATCCGATGTTACTATGAATACTATTTACAATTTATTTATTTCTGTTTAATGTGAAATCTCTATTTTTTACTTTCTGAAAAAGTAACAATGAATTTGTCGTTTTAGATTTCAAAAGTTAGTCTTCAGAATTGAATCTTCTCCAATTTTCAATTATTGAACATGACAAAATAAGCATTTATGAATATAAAGCCATAAAACGTTTATAAATTGCAATTTTTGATGGTATTCGTAATAAGGTTTACATTGAACTGTTAAAATTATAATTACTTCGAAATTGAAAATTGAAGGTCTTGAATGTGAAAAATGACAGTTTTGATAGCTTTTGACAAATGATCAGTTTTTATAATAGAATTTTTTACTCTTTTTCTTAAAAGTGTACAAAGTTGATATATTTATAATAATTAGAATAGTATAACAACCAAAGGCCCTCAAAATTGCTTAATTTTAAAATTCTTCTGCATTTTTCAAGCATAAAACAGATAATTTTTTCCAAAGTTGAAGTTTCTCCATAATTAAGTTATCGAAAACACCATCACACTTTTTCTAATCGGGGGCATGGCCCTCCCTCCCTTTTGTGCGATTCCTGGAAAAAAAATTGCTCCGAGTTTGAGCCAAATCGGTCAATATTAACATGTACCACAGGGACCCGAAAAATCCCATAAGATTAACATGGGGAAATTTTGGTTTTTGACAAAATGAGATTCACGTTTCTGGATTTCAACTTGGGTTGCGGAACATTATTATAAATTTTTGGGGAGTTTCGATGGTATAATTTCCACTAAATAACTTTGAATTTTGACGTCCCCCACCCGTCCTTATGAAGTCACAAAAAAGCCCCGAAAAAATGAAATTAAACATTATTTCGCTCAAAAGTGACAAATATGAGCTGTTTTTACCTTTTGTGCCATACAAATTTTTATTTGATCACTGAAATGTTTGTAATAGTAATCATTAAAAATTAATTAATTACATTATTCAGCGCGGGATCCGACAGACGCGCGGCCTTGGTGCGCGCGATGAGAATGTGTCTATTTTAATTTTAATCAAAAGTGCATTTAAAAATTATGTTTACCAATGTGATTATTGAATTAATTTTTCTACAGAATTTTATTGAAAACGCTCTGCTTGTAAGTAGTCTTCACGACTTTTTCGTCCCAAGATTTTATTGTCCTTTTGTTGCATACAAGCAAAATCCTTTTCAATTTATAAAATAAATAATTAAAATTCTATAGAACATTTGATTTAAAATTATCGCGAAAATATTCAAATATGTCCTTTGATTTGTCGGCTCATCCACAAAAATTCAATTTGGTGAGAAAACAATTGTGAATTTTTTCAATTTTTTTGAACAAGGAGATCTAATTGAACAAGGAACCTAAATATCGTAAAAAGTGGTCAAAATGGGGATAAAATAAAAAAGTATTCTATTGCAAATATTCCATGGATTTGAAACAAAGTAATCACAAACATTATTAAAAATATATGAGCTACAAAATAGATAACACAAGGCATCCTAAGTGGTCAAAAACTACCCTTTTTAATTTTTTTTACATATTTCTTATTTAATAAAAGAAACTTCTATGAAAAAATACATATAAAGATGTATCAAAAATATATAAAGATGCCATTTACTTTACGAATAGTGAATAACACCCCTATGTTAGCATAAGCGACCCCTATACGTAAAAGGATTATATTTTCTCGTACAATAGATAAAAATAATTTTATTTCTGCCTGCAAATTGCAAAATGATATCAGAAATAGTAAAGAAATGAAAAATGCTTTCTTACTTTTTCTGGCGTCAGTTTGCAATTTTTTAGGCAAAAATAAAATTATTTTTATGTATTTTACGAGAAAATATAACCTTTTACGTTTAGAAGTCGTTTATTCTATCTTAGGGGTGTTATTAACCATTCATAAAATGCATGGTGCCTTCATATCTTTTTTCATACGTCTTTATACCTATTATTTCATAGAAGTGATGCCTTTCATCTATTTTGCAGGTAATATTTTTTATATTTATTTGTGATTATTTTGTTTCAAATCCATGAATTATTTACAAATAGAAACTGCAAGAAGTTCGAAAATTAATTTTTCGTTCAAAAAATGGATGTCTTTTAATTTCTGTGAGAGGTTTTTCAACTTTTCTATACCTTTTCATTTTATTCCTTTTTTGACCACTTTCTACGTTATTTAGGCAAGACTAGAAATTTTTTTATCAAACCTGTGAGAAAATACGAATTTTTTACGGTTGGGGATGGTTTAAGCCCCATGGGATCCAAGATGTTCAAAAAATTTGAAAAAAATCCAGTTCTTTTTTCACAAACTGGAAGCTTTTTTTTAGAGGGGCTGGATGAACCCACAAATCAAAGGAACTACCATTTTTTTGAGCCAAATTAATGTATCTTTAGAGAGAGAAAATAAAAATTCGCATTTTCTGAAAATTTCTTGGTATCTTTCAACGTCTTGTTTATTTATGTATGCAAGCGCAGAATAAACTTTCATTCGAGATGAAATTCTTGTTGTAACTGATTTTCTTTCGCAGCAAATGAATTTATCAACTTGAGGGGTTGAAGACTTTGCAAATTTTGTCATTTTATTTTTTGTATCCGAGTCCAATGATTTCAGTTGATCCTAATTTCTTTTCTCGAGAATAAGATTGCTTTTTTTGTGTTATTCCGATCCCTTGGGTCGTGGAAAAGTTCTCCGACTCAGATTTACCACAAAGAGTTAAGATCAAAAGATGCTTAGACAATAATTCGAGAGTCTCTTCATCTTATATAGTTCCCCATAATGTTATGGAACCATTACAAAATATTTTTGGATACCTTACAAAGTTTGAGTCATGGCTAGTATTTCAGTATCCCTAATAGAGTACAGCAATGTCAAAATTTTAAAAGGGAGAGTTAAAAAACTGTATTTTTTATTTTTTAATAGTATGAATTTGGGCAATCCTGTTATACCATCCCCTTAAAAATATTTTTAAGGCACCTATAGAAATATTGCACAAATTTTGTCTGCATTTGCATTAATAATAATATAAATAACACAATATAATATATATTATAATTAATATAAATAAGCTCAAACTTTCATCACTTAATCACTTTTGTGAAAACTGCCATACTGACAGGCCGTGCATAAGTTACGCAATTTGTTTCTGAAATTTTTTGACACAAACCCGCCCCCACACTATGTTACGTACTTTTTTCCGACTAAATTTGTTTCGTCAATTTCTTCAGGGGTCCTCGAAACATAAAGTGAGACGATGGGAGGGGTGGGGCGGTACAATCTTATTGCATCTTATGAATTAATAAATTAGTTCAAATTTCAATCATGTACTTGAATTTTTAACCGAGGAAAATTAATTCGAAAGAAAAAATGTAATAGTTGATATTTCAACCAAGAAAATATTTTCATTTTAAATTAAAAATAGTTAGATTAAATCAAAAGATATGAATTTTCAACCTAGCAAGAATTTGCAGTCAATGAAGAAACAAAAATCATCCAAAATGTTAAATTTTTAAGCCGGAGAGACAAACTTTCTACAAAACAGTTGAAGTTTTAACCAAATAATTAAATTTTCAAACGAAAAGATGAATTTTCAACCAAGAAGATTAATTTTCTATTCAAATATGCGAATTCTCAATAAAATACGTAATTTTTTAACCAAATAGTTTAATTTTCAACTAAGAAGAATTATTTTCTAGGAAAAAAATACATTTTCAAAAATTATATAAATTTTTGAACCAAAAAGTTGAATTTTTAAAATGAAGTAGTTAAGTTTGCATTCAAAAAAATTAATTTTTAATAACAGAAACGAATTTTTTACAAAACAGTTGAATTTTCTACAAAGCAGTTGAGTTTTCAATTCGAAGGAATGAATATTCAACTAGCAAGATAAATTTCCTAGCTGAGAAGACGAATTCTGAAGAAAATTCATACATTTTTAACAGTATTAGGTAGTAACATGTTACAAGTTAATAAGTTACTGAAAAGTTACGTTTTTTATAACTCTGAAGATAACTTCGTTACTATTTCAAAAAGTAACTTGTAACGTAACTTAGTTACGATTTTTGCAGTGACTTGAAACTTTAAGTTAATTACTTTAGAGTAACTTTGTGTTTTTTTGTATTGGGCCAGTTATGGGTAGAAAATTAATCTCTTTTAGTTGAAGATTCAACCATTTTATTGAAAATTCGTATCTTTTGTTTAAATTCAACTTTGATTTCGAATTGAAATCTTTTTTGATTGAAATAATATCAACCATTATTTTTTCGTTGAAAATTCATCTATATTGGCTGAAAATTATAATTACTTGGTTGAAAATTCACGTATTTCGATAGAAAGTTCAACTATTAGGTTGAAGTCATATTTTCGGTTTGAAACTTTAGCTGTGTCGTAGAAAATTCGTATTTTTGGTTCGATAATTAAATAATAATTTATAGAAGATTATTTTCTTTCATGGTTCAAAATTCGGCTTTTTCATTTTTAAGTTGAACTCTTTCGGTAAAAAATCGAATTCTTTTGTTGTTAAATTTCAACTATTTGATCAGAAAATTAATCTGATTTGATTGAGGATTCAGCTATTTTGTTGCAAATTCATCTTTTTTGCTTGAATACAGCTGCGTTTGATTTTGTTAAAAATTGAACTATTTTGGTACAAAGTTCAACTTTCTGTACAGGGTTCAGCTATTGTATTTTGTCAAAAATTCATCTCTTCTGGTTGAAAATTTAACTTTTTGGTTGAAACATGAACTAATTTGTTAAAAATTCAGTTGTTTGGTTGAAGATTCATAATTTCAGTTGAAAATACACCTCTTTGGCTGAAAATGTAATTATTTTATTTCAAATTCGTTTTTTTTCTAGAAAATAAAAATATTTGGGCATTTGATTGAAAATAACCTTTTTTGTTGAAATTTGATATTTTCGGTATGAAAAATTAACCATCTAGTTGAAAAATCATACATTTTGTCAAAAATTCAACTATTTTGGTAGAAAGTTTCAAGAAGTTAGAAAATTTGGTTGAAAAGCAACTTTTTCGTTGAAAATTTATGCTTAAAGATTCGTCTTTTTGGTTTGAAAATTCAACAATTTATAGGAAACTTTTTTTCTCACTTGGTTCAAAATTCAGCTTTTTCGTTTCAAAATTTATCTCTCTTGGTAAGCAAATCTTTTTTTTTTATTGAAAATTCAAATATTTTAGGAGAAAATTAATTTGATATGTTTGAGGATTCAGCTACATATTTGATTGAAAATTCGTATTTTTAAATTGAATTCAACAGTGTTTGATTTCAATTTAAAATCTTTGTTGGTAGAAATAATATCAACTATTGTATTTTTCGTTGAGAATTCATCTATTTCAGTTGAAAATTAATTTATTTTGTTAAAATTTCAACTATTTTGGTAGAAAGTTCTATTTTGTTGAAAATTCGTCTTTTCTGGTTGGAAATTTAACTGCTTGGTTGAAAGTTGAACTACTTCAAAAAATCAGTTCAAGATTCATGATTGTAGTTGAAAATTAATCTCTTTGGTTGAAAATTTGAATAATGCGTTTCAAATTAATTTTCCCTTTTGGTAGAAAATTCAAATATTTGGTGAAAAATTAAACTTTTTAGTTGAAAATTTAACTACTTGTTTGAAAGTTGAAATACTTAAAAGAAAAATGTTTCACTCCTAGGTACATACTATAGTATTTTATGAATTATCATCTTAGTTATTTTGATTTTTTAATTATAAAAAGGGAAGTGAAAAAATTAACTTTTTATATATATTGTTACCTTTTCTCGTTTAGTAAGGTAACTGTAACTAGTTACTCCAAAAAAAGTAACTTACCCGACACTGATTTTTAACTAAATAGTTGTGTTTTCAACCAAGAAGATTTTTTCAACCAAATAGTTGAATTTTTAAACTGTAAGAAGATCAATTTCTCACAACAATGTGGAATAGTTGAATTTTCATCAAGATAATCAATTTTCAATAAAAAACGAAGTTCCTGCAAAACAGTGATATTTTCTACAAAATAATTAAATTTTTTACAAAGTGGTTTAGTTTTCAAGGCAAAAACACCAATTTTCTACCAAAAAGTTGCATTTTGAACCAGAGGGATGAATTTTCAACTAAAATTATGAATCTAAAAGCAAAAACATGAATTTTTAATAAAGTAGTTAAACTTTCAATCAAAGAGATGAATTTTCACACGGAAAAATTAATTTTCAACAAAGAAGCAAATTTTCAACATAGTAGTTCAGTTTTAAACCAAAAAGATGAATTTTTAATCAAAAATAGAATAGTTAAACTTTCAGTGAGAAAATTAATTTTCAACTAAAAAGAAGAATTTTCAACAAAATAGTCCAATTTTCAACCGAAAGATTAGTTTTCGTCCAAAAATGAGGAATTTTTAACAAAATACATTAATTTTCAACCAAATACTTGAATTTGTAACTGAAAAAGATACATTTTTTTTACCAAAAATGGAATAGTTCAATTTTTAGTTAAGAATTTAATTTTCAGCCAGGAAAAATGAATTCTGAACCAAATAGTTCAATTCTGAGTCACGGAAATTAATTTTTAACTAAAATTATAAATCTTTCACTAAAAAGATGAATGTTTAAGAAAGTAGTTCAACTTTTGGCCAAATACTTTTAAACCGAAAAAAATGAACTTTCAACCGAAAATGGTTGTGAAGCCTGCGATAAATGAATAGGAGTTTTTTTGATCATTGACAGATTAATGATTAATAGTTTAAATTAACATCGAAGTTGATTTTTTATTACTTTCAAAGTATTAGATTAGAAAACAGAAAATTTTGTTCTGAAAATAAAGTATATTTTCTATAGCAGACTTTTTTATTTCGGACTACAAACTTTTAAATTCGGATTACGCAAAAGTTTGGGTCCCAAAGAAATTATAAAATTGTATACAGTCAAACCTGGATTTAGCGTCGGTTTTGAGGCTGACGGCCACGTCCAATCCAGGCTCTTCGAACTATTTTGTCTCTCTCTTATTTTGTCTCTCTCCTCTTTCTCTCTCTGTTTTTTCATGCCTGACTGAACGCCACACACCCCCCGCAGGTCCTTTCACGCATCCCCGCTGCGCAGCAACAATTCTCGGAAACGCTAAATCAAGGTTCGCTAAATCGAGGTTTGACTGTATTTGTAAAACTAAATACTTATTGTTATTAACACATTTTATTTCGTAAAACTGATTTCATGGAGGTTCATTTAATTAACAGAGTTTATATTTCATATGTATGTCAGTTTCCTAAATTTATAAAGTCTTAGTAAGATTTTCGAGGGGGGGGGGGGGGGGCGCACCCACATCTCCCCCCCACCCCCCGCGCGGCGGGGGTGAACATTTTGGGAATACACTTTACGTAATTTGTGGATGACCCCTTATTTGCTTATTCATTTAGGGCAAATCTTCCTACAGTGGATAGTGCACCCTGCAGTGGATAATTATTAATTCCAAATATTAATGTATGTCAAATAATGAATTTAATTTAATGAATAGTCAAGACAATATACGTGTTAATAATTAAAATTCATTATTTTTCTTTTATTTGTGCTCTTAATGAATGATTATCCACTGTAGGTTGCATTATCGACTGTGGGGAGCTTCCCCTATTAGACAAGCTTACAAAATTTAAACCCAAAGACCGGACTATGTGACCGTGAAGGATTTTGGTATCCCAAAACCGAATCCGTTATCCAAATTTTTCCTATACGTCAGGTTTTTCGAGTTATCCTAACCTGAAAGTGCGAAAATGCTTATTTTTAGCCATATTTGAGGCAATATAACACGACCAGATTTTTTTATCTCTAAAAACTGCTGACACCATCGTTTAATACTACTTTTCATCTTCCATTTCCATCTTTGATCATCTCCACACGATTTTTTTTCTACGAGGTATCACACATTAACCATTTCAGTTCCACAATGCATTGTGAAACAATGCAAGGCGAAGAGAAACTGAATAGATAATGTGTAATATCTCGGAGAAAAAAAATCGGTTCGAGATGATAAAAAATGGAAATGGAAGATCAAAAGGAGTACTAAACGATGGCGTTAGCAGTTTTTGGATGAAAGAATTCTATTCGTGTTATATTGCCTCAAATGTGGCTAAAAACAGGCATTTTGGCACTGACGTATAGTAAAAATTTGGATAACGGATTCGGTTTTAGGTTAGCAAAATCCTTTGGGGTCACATAGTCTGGTCTTTGGGTACAAAAACGATGATATTTTTGTCGGCCTGTGTTATTATTTCGTGAATTTATGATTATTACATTCAATAATTACACTCATATTATAAGGTACTACAAATATCAATAGGTAAATTATAAGTTATACTGTTACAATATTATCAATAAAGTATCATACAATTTTCTTACATTTATGTACTAGGTACTACAGTAAGCACTGTACATTGCGCTGAAAACAGCTGTTTACAAGCGAATCGTTTTAATTTTTTTCAGTGATTCACATACCTGCAAATATCTTACGTAAGAAAAAACCATGTAGGACTTCATAGTTGATAACAATCTATATATAAATATTATTATTGACTTTGTAAAACACAATGTTATCAGAATTGAATACGAAAGTAAAGGTCACGAGATAAAATGCGACCTGTATGTGTAATATATGTCATAAGTCATAACTGTGATAGTGAACATATCTCTGGGTTATATCAACGTCTCTGTTACGTCTGGGCCATTATATTTATTTCTTTGTGCTAGGAAGTAAGACACCTTAACGCAAGAGGAAGTCTTGCGAGTGTCTGATTTTCAACAGAAGCCATAAAGAATGAGGTAATAACTTAGAAAGATAGAAGGAATCAAATAGAATAGTTAACGCACATGGTATGACAATTTTTTAGTTTTCTGCTGACTTTTTTGACGATCATAATCCTCAGTAGATCGAACGAAAATTAAATTCATAAGTTGAAAATTACAATTTGGCTGGTTGGACCTGACATCATGTTTCCCTCGAGAAAAAAGAGAGATAGGTTACCGAATCTCATTTATCGCTTTAGATCATTTGAATTTAGTTTTAAGAAGAGCAACGTATACATAGAAAAAGTGTGTCCTATAAAAAGTATGGAACTCAGTCTGAGACTCTTGGAGGAGCACCAAAATATTATGAAGTTTAAAGCCTCGTTCTCTGAATATATATATATATTCCAACGAAAATAAAAAAGTCGTATTGCGATGGTCCAAACTGTCGAATTTTCAAGCCTAAAAAGATAAGCTTTCTATAAAACAATTTAATTTTTGTCCGACCCCCCTTGAAAATGCGCCATTGCATGCACGTGAAGCAGGTGCAATGTGGCCGCTTCCAGTCTAGTGACATTCGCACATGTGCACTCCGTCGCCGGGCGGACAATTTTCATTGCTTGATCGTCACGAAATATGTTAATTCTTATGACATTTTCAAAAGGGGTTAGTGTTGTTAACGATTTATGTATGAAAAAATTATAAATAATATTACTCTACACAAAATAACATGAAAAATTACTTCTTTAATAGACAAATAATAAATAATTTAAGTGTTCCGTCTCACCCAAGTGCATGTCTCGTTCCGCCCCCGACCCGAGGCGAGACGGGACCAAAGCACTACTATTCAACTTGTATTTTTTATTCGTAATCAATTGTTTTACCACATTTAATCCTTTACGAAATTGAAACATGAAGGTTCACAGTATTTAAATAATAATTTACATTGTGGTACTTCACAAAAGATGGAAAGTACAAAAAAAAAACCTGTCCCATTCCGCTCCGGTCTCCGCTACCATTAACACTAGATTCTGCTGAAAAATACCTGGGTTTACAATAAGATCTTTTTTACTTTTGTTTTTAGTGGTTCGCAGACTTGAAAACATCTTACGTGAACAATGATTTTTTGGGGGGGGGGGGGGGGGGG
>CAKNXH010000127.1:401363-443856 GCA_932178445.1 Andricus quercusramuli
CTTAAAGTAATTTATGCACGGACCCTTATCGATCGACACTTCGTATATAAATGAATGAGAGTCAAAAGAACGTCGACGTCGAATGAAAGCTTTGGGAGAGTAAATGAATGACCTAAGGTGTTGTAAAAAGACTTGACACACCCCCACTACATTTGCAAAAAACCACCTGTCTTGTATTCCAACCACGTAGTTAATTTCTTGGTTCTCTCATCCCGCTAATCCGCCGACACAATTCATGACCTTTTCTCTTTTTGTGTGTATTTTGCCAAGGGTATGTAGGCAAATGTAATACGATTTACGAACGTGATGTTACAAGTAAACACGTTATAGGGTGTGGGAAAATGAACGATTGTTACAGAATCTATTACAGGAACGTGATAACATTCTGATGGGTTTTGCATTTCCACAGTTAGAAATTAGATTCTCCTAATTTCAAATTCCTCCATTTGAAGCGTAGCGTAGTAGGGTGGTTCAAAGTAATACCTGTACAAAATTTGATTTTCGATATTTGGTGGTCGCCCCCCCCCCCCCCCCAATTTGTTCGTTTCCTGGAAGAAAATCCCACATTTGTTTTCAAATCGGTCAAAATCAACCCGTGCCAACGAGCTTTTGAAATTAACATGGGGGTTTAAATGGTAAAAGCTTGGTTTTCAAAAAAAGGAACAAAAAGAAGTACTTTCTATTAACTTTTTGTCAATTCAAGTTTAGTCACATCTTAAGGAATATTGCATAAATAATTTCCAGCCATTAATTAGCTTTTAATTTCAAACCCCAATACCCTTGTATCATGCTCGGAAAGTGCATAAAAAATTAAAAATAGCGGTTATATGTCAAATCTATCCTAAAGACGGTATTTAAAAAAAATTTTCAACATTAATTATTTTTATTCGACAATAAAAGTAATAATAATAATTCTTAACTTAATAAGTAAACAAGTTCGTAACTATAAGGATATGTATGTACAATATTGTACATTGCAGGCAGAGATACGGTAAGAATCCTAAGGGCGAGGTACAGCTTAAAGCTGCTTTCAAATCTAATCTTTAAGATGTTTAAGATATTTAAGCATTATTTATTGCTCTAGCCATTTTCCCCTGTAAATCATGAACAGTTTTTATATTTCCTATTTCTTTTTCTGGAATACGAACAAATTGGAGGGATCGATATCCAGGAATCAAAAGTCCAATTTTTTGACCACCAGCAAAAAGAATCAACCCACATTAACGTTTTTCGGGAGAGAAAAAACTTTCTATAAAATCTAATTTTTACTTTCTTCAAAAACTAAGAATTGCGATTTTTAGATTATTAGTTTCTGAATAAAGGCGAAAATATTTTCATCAAAAATAGTCAACCGGTATCGAGTAAGTGAACGAGATCTTTTATTTTGAGGCTGGGACGCGCGTTTTTACTACTTTGAAAGGTAATTAATAATCGATATCTCAATTCAATTGAAAGCTGAGAATACCGTTTCTAGATTGTCGGTTGCTGAATGCAGGAGAAAAAAAAGTTTTATAACAAAAAAAATCAACGACTTCTGAGATAGCTGAGGGGAAAATTCTTGAGAAAAATAGCGTTTTGGGCTATATTTTTAACAATATAGGGCGGGAACCTGACGCTCTAGAGACTTCTGATATTGCTCAAGTTGAAAGAAAGGACCTTGTACTTTAAGATTATTATAATAAAAAATATTTTTCCATCGGCTATCTTGAGCAGTAACAGCTTCTTGGTGTGCGCGCATTTAAACTGAACTCGAGAAGTTTCAGGTTGAATTGGAAAGTTCAAAAATAAAGAATTTTAACTTTGTACAGCTGAAAAATGTTTAATTTAAAGCATTCCAATGAAGCAGTCTGAAATTTAATCCTTGAATATGGTAAAATCCATAAAAAGGAACCAAGCATAAAATATACACTAAAACCTGAATTTAGGAAACTTGGGGTGACAGCGTTCCTAAAATTTCAGTCCTCGGCATTAGTGATGCGGGGGCCGCGGGACCGAAAAAGAGGCAGTGCTCAGTCATGCTTGACCAATAGGAGCGTAGCGACAGAGTGGCCAGTATCCTCAGCGTGTTAGTTGTGTCAGGTTACATCTGCTGTTAGCATGCGTCCAAATTGAAAATAAATGGTTCACACTGCCCTGAATTTATATGTTTGGATTCCGTGGATTTACGATCAAGGCCATTGCAAGCCTTGCCAAAAACCGTACTTTCATCAAGGTTCTAGTGTATATTTAACACCTCGAAAATGATTATAAAGTGTAAAAATAAGAATCAAACCTTAAAAGATCAAGAATTGTTTATCTATTACGACAAATGATGTATTATATACTTCCATTAGATGAATTTAAGGAAAAATACCCTCTCATAAATCTTGAGGAGACAGAATTGAGTAATGAAATGCGGAGAGCAAATATTGCCCTCAACAGAATGGTGTGTACTCTTCAAATATATTCATAACCTTTTTATTTTTAGATTTATCGATCCCAGTTTGAATTTAGTTTTCTGTTCAAAAGTTAATTTAAGTTTCAGTTAAAATTATTCATTGAATTAAATCAAGATTCAAAACAATATTAACTCTAAAAATTAAATTATTTCAAATTGAATAAGATGGAAAAATATGAAAGATTTCAATGATCATGTCTTTTGTTATGAATTTAATATAAAGGCTTTTGAATATTATACTAAGATTATTTAAGTTCCTTAAAAGATATTTTTGCATCTGAATGCTACATTGCCAGTATTCTGTATTCAGATCCAGCTTCAGAAGCTGACAAATTCCTTTTCATATGAACGCTGTTATCTTTTCTTTTGGAATTTAGAAATAAGTGGAATGTAAGAGTGAAGTTAAAAGCAGGAAAATATCAAGGAAGTAAAAATCGTATTATTTCTCAGTTGAACATTAATATACAATGAGAATTATTACGTGTTATTTACAATTTCGATAATGTAAAAATACTAACCTGAATAATAATATATTTTTTTATTAATATCTGATATGAAAAGTTAAAAGTCTTGGAAACAGTAGAAAAGCACTTTAGATCTTCGAAAGCTTAAAGTCCAACTCTTCGTCTTTAATTTCTCCAAATAAATGTTTTCAAATTCAAGCCCTTCTTCTTTGGGAGAGTGTGAAAACTTTCAAAACTTGCCAATTTAAAATGCCAACGCATATTCTTCCTCTTCATAAACAATTCTAGAAAGAGTTTTTTTGTAAAAATAAATCCCTTTATATACGTATCAAAAGCGAAATAACTTTATTGTGAGGAATGCATATACAAAAAAACATCAAAGAGACGCCATATCAAATATGTAGTGCATTTTATCTACCTTGGAAAAACCATTTGAATTCAGAAAATTCTTCAGAGACAGACCTTGCCGAAATAGAATTCGTACTAACATAAGAAATATTCTTCCGTCTCTTTCTTTCATAAAAAAAACATCATTCAAAATCTTGCTATTACATATTGAATTCATAATAATCCAATTTTTATATTAATTAACAATAATTCAATTTTTGAATATACTAAGTTTTACTAAAGATTAATTAAATTTCCGATCAATTATTTCTTTGAGATTCGGTTTCTGCTATAAAATTTCCCTCTGAGATTCAGTACTTATTGGAGAGAAAAATTTTATCCACTGATTTCCTTGGAGTAACATCAAATTGATTGCACATCTTTTTCATACATAGGAACGTAAAAATGTATTTTCAGAAAAATAGACTTGGATTTCGTTCTACTATTCCATAGCATATAGTATATTTTCAGTTTTTAGAAAACTTAGATACCCTCTCGGATTACTTAATATTTAAAAGTCTATGGAAAACAATGTGCACACTAAAAATATTTAAATTCGATTAAGAAATGTCCATTAATCACGTTAGATTTTTCGGAAGAATGGGGATAGGAGTCAGGAAAATATTAATAATCCTTACTTAGGGTGGGGGGAGTACTTAGGGGGGGAGTACAAAGCATTTCCTATTTCAGTTTCCTCTTTCTATAATTATTTTTCGAAATATGTCAATTAACACCGGTTTTAAAAGTTGAAATTACTTTTTATACTATTACACAGATTATATTAAAATTTGTTTTATTCCTTTTTTATTATGTAATATTTTATATAACATATGTGTAATCAATACATATGGAATAGAAGAGTTGAATAATTCTTGAAACCTGACGTACAGCTGTAATTAAATCTCGTGGAAATCACGGAAATATTTGCGATCCTTTAAAATACTAAGAATTATTTTGAAAATATTATATAAATCCCCTAAAACCTTTGAAATAACGTGAAAATTAGTTAAAATCCTTTGAAGTTCATGGATATTGTACAAAGTCTCTTAAAATCCCTAGAAAACGATTGATCTCCCTGGAAATCGCTTAAAACCCTTTAAAAAGATAAAAATTATGAAAATCTTGGAAATCACTTGAAATCTTTAAAATTCCATTAAATACCTCACAATTCTTGGAAATCCGTAGAAATCCCGTAGAATCTCTTCAAATCCCTTAAAAATTCACTGAAATCTTTAAAAAAAAACACGGGGAATCGTTCCGAATCTCTTGAAATCCCTTACAATATATTGAAAAATACTTCAAAGCCATTAAAGTATTTGGAAAGCTATTCAAATCCCTCACAATCATGCAAATCCCGTTATATCTCTCAGAATCCGTTAACACGCTTTAAAACATGTGGAAATCCTTGAAATCCCTTATAATCCCTTAAATTCATGGAAATTCCTTAAAATCTTTGTAAATAGGTTAAAATCCTTAAAATTTCCCTAAAATATATTAGAGTCCAATAAAACCTTTTAGAAGCCTTAAAGTCGTTTGAAAGCCAATCAAGTTCCTTGAAATACCTTAAAATCCTTTGCGATCTCCGGAAATCGATTTGAAATTCTGCAAAGTCTTTCAAAATCTTCTAAAAGTCTCTAAAATCCGTGGGTATACATTCAATCTTTTGAAACATTTTCTTTAAATCCTTTAAAATTCCGTGTAATCATCGAAACCTCTATAAATGTATTGAAACCCTTCAAAATCTTTGCACAAGTTTTTGAATTTCATTAATTTTTTTCAATCTCTTCAAATCCCTTCAAATTTTGGAAACCTTATTGAAATCCACTGATGTCCTTCAAAATTCGTTAAAATATTTCGGTATCACATGAAATCCTTTGAAATCCTTCGAAATCCCGTGAATTGCCTTGATATCTCTTAAATATAATATGATCCTTAAATAAATAATAATAAATCCTATAATCCTTTAAAGTCTGTTTAAATCCCTCAAAATCTATAGAAATCGGTTAAAATCGTTAAAAATCCGGATATGTTTCAAATTCTTATAGGCTCTCTTGAAATCTTTAAAGTCCATTTAAAATTCATTCAAATCTTAGAAATCCGTGAAAATTGTTCCAAATCTCTTAAATTCCCTTAAAATATATTAAATTCCATTAAAATTCATCAAAATCCCTTAAAATTCTTTATAATATTCGGAAATCCTTCTGTCTAAATCTCCATCAGTTAATTTTTTTACTAATTTCAATCAGTGACTTAATTCCAGAAATGGATCAGTTATTTCAACTACTGAATTAGTCAGTTTTACTGACTCATTATTAAAGAGTAACTGGTTCATAGATAGAATCCAGGCACTGATTTAAATTAGTGAAAATTGCAACTGATTCAAATTTATATAGTCTGACATTTCTTCAAGTCTCAAGACCCATTAAAATCCTGTGAAATGTCTTTAAATCTTCTGAAATCTTTATAAATTCCTTCAAATCTTTGAAATCCCATGGCAATCCCGTCCTCTTTCAAGATTAACGAAAATACTTGTGTATCACAAGAAATTCTTAAAAAATCCTTTGAAATCCAGTAAAATCTCTGAAAATTTGATTGAACTTATTAAAGTTCTTTAGAATTTTGTAAAATCCCTTGAAAAATTCAGATTCTCTCTGAAATTTTATTAGATAATTCTTTGTAATTCCTTCAAACTCTTACGAAATCTTTTAAAATCATTTAAAATCTCTGAAACCTATTGTAATTCTTTGGGATCATTTGAAATATCTTAAAACTTGTGCAATTTCTTGAAATCTTCTTAAATTCCTTGAGATCTTCTGTAATCCCTGAAGAAGTTTGGAAATATCGTGAAATTCCGACAAATTTTTGTAATTAATGGACGCTCCCTTATATATTAAATTTTTTTTTCAACTTTAAAGATGATTCAAACGCAACAACTGTACTTTTAACGACTGCATTATTAATGTTGATGATGAGATTTGACTTTCTTAAGTCCTTCAGTATTCTTTTATTCTGCAATTTTTAATTCATTTCATATTTGTAAAAGTTTTGAAAGCCTTTTCTGTCCTTCCGAACAAAAATTAACTAAAAATAATGTTAATAATTAATACAAATAATTTTAGAACCTGCACGATATAATTTAATTCTTATCTGAAACTAATATATCAAAGGATTAATTTATTGTGAAAAAAATTGCGCAGTTTTTTATGATAAAAAAGTCGACTCATCTTTCAGGTAACTGAATTTTCTCATCAAAATATTCCATTACTGTACATTCTTCTTAGTCTTAATTATTTACTTTTGCCAATAAATATTACTGTAACTTCTCAAGAAGAAACGAGTAATGTACTTTTGTCGTTCCCTTCCTGTAACATTTCTTATTGAAGAGATACGTTACATCGTGACAAGGTCATTAGTAGTAGGTGGCAATCTAATTATCGAAATTTCCCGCTACGTCTCACAGTTTCCATGCGACAAATGAGTTTCCCAAACAAGTCAATCTGCTTCCAGGAATGCACACAAATAGAGACAAAAATAGGAAATTCTGCTGTGGAAATCTAAAAAAATATATTTTATTTATCTGGTTTAGCTGGTGATTTACGATAGGACATCATGAATGTTTTAGCTATTCTGAATTTTTGTTCCGGTTCGAAACCTTGGTAGAATTTTAAATTAAAGGAACTTCCTATACCCACAGTCAATATGTGAGCCAGAGAAAATAGATTGCAAAGGAGTCCGTTCTATGTTAAACTCGGATAAATATTTAATTTCAGTTTGAGGACATATAATTTAATTTCAAATTATATTCAAACCCTGAATAAATTGAATTTCCAATTGTAATTCAAATTTCATTTTATTTTTTAAAATGATAAAATATTGAAATTGGTAACAGAATCGCAGCTATAAAAGTCACCCCAATTAAAAATCACCCTTATATATGATTAAGGGCAAATTGTATTTTATAAATTAATGGAGGCATAAATTATCCTGTTTCTTATGTAATTTCAGGTCTATTAAGCTGGCACAACACTATTGATTAAGAGCTTATTCAGGGCTAATTCAGGCCTCTGTTTCTATAAAACGTACTAAAAATAAATTAAACTTAAAGTAATTATATTTTATAAAATATATGTTGTGTATTTTCTTCGAGCATAGTCTTTGCTTCTTGAGAGAGTCTCTGCGGAAGAGAAAAAGGTTCAGGAGGGCAAAAAGGGATTGTACTCATATTTCGTCAGCTGAGTAATAACCACTCACAATCGGGACATCTGCGTTCTATCATAACTGCGATGAACGAAATAGGCGCGTCTTTTAATTAAATTAAAATCCAGCGTATTTTGCCGGAAGGTAATACTCGGCCAAAAATATAAATTTAAGTAATTAATAAAAAAGATTTCCGCAAGATCCATTTTCATTAGGTTTAAAAATAAAAAGAAGGAAGAAACACATTTTATATAATCAGTAAATAGTAAAGTTATAAAATACCATTCTTTCGAAAATGACTTAACGAAGTTTAATTAACAAAATCTATGTTACGAAAACCAGTGAGTCCTATTAAGACGTTAAATAAGTTGTTCAGCTCTCTACCCTCCCCCTTCCACCCTCCTCTGTCACCTCTTCTCTTAAATCCTTTCCTGTCCTATCTGATCATATCACCTTCCCTGCTACACCTTCACTACTTCCCCTGATTCCCCAACCACTCTCGACACTTCTCAACCCTTTACCCCTTTACAATACTTCCCTTTTCAACTCCTAGCCCCTTCTATCCATCACCACACCCTCATTTTCCTTAATTCTTCCCCGTCCTCTACATTTCCGCTCCATGCTAAAGAGTAGTTTTTTTTGAAAAGTGTTTTTTTTTTTTGCAAATTCAACTGTTGTTTTGAAAATTCATTTGGTTGTCAAATTCTACTATTTTGATAGAAAATTTAACTATGTATTATTAAAATTCGTTTTCTTGTTGGTTGCAAATTAAAGTTCATAACTGGAAATTCAACTATTCGATGTTTCGTTGGAAACATAGCTTTGTTAGTTGAATAGATAGCCTCGCAAGAATGTTCCTATCTTTCACCTTGCCTCCTCGTATTGCCAACCTCTGCCTCCGAGGTTACTATCCAATACTTATCTTCTGACAATTTACAATATTTACAATTGCTTATATTTACTTCCCCTCCTATGTACAATCGTTCCCTCTCGATTTCTTTTCCTCTTTCCTTCTCTTCTTCTCCATCTCACCCAACACCCCCTTCACCCATGCAACCGACCTCTTGTCCCCTCTCTCATGCAGTAATACCACCATGCTAACTTCACACCTTTCCACTCCCTCGCAATCCTCCAGCCAGTGTTCCATCTTTGCATACCCCTTCCCGCATAATTTGCACATTCTCTTCTCCCTAGGAAGCCAGAACCTATTAAAGTGCTCCATGCACCCACACTTCATCCTCGCTGTAAGCTCCTGCCTCCCTTTCCCTCCTTTCTCACACAAATACTGCCCTTGGCATAATCCACCGGTAATTCACATTGAACCTAGATCCTCTTATTTTCTTCTTCCCTTCTGCCTTCTCTCTCTTCATGCCGTTCTTCTTCACCACCTTATACACATTTCTCCGCTCCTCATTCACCCTTCTTACTTCATCCCTCTGCAGCCCATTCCTTCTAAAATACATGTCTGTTACTACCTCCATCTTCCCCTCTACTCCCCTGTTCTCCTTCTCCCGCAAAAACTCCCTAACTAGCTTACTGCCCCCCTCTTCCCACAATTTATCCTCATACTTACAATGAGGCTTATTTCTTGCCAACTCCAGTGTCCACTTTACATACCTCTTTTGTGTCCTATTCACCTCCTAACTTTTCTTCCACCTCCACACCTCTACTGCATAAAATAGCACACTCATCACTAGCGAGTCAAAAACTTCATTCTTCTTCCAAAATCATCCGCAAATAACTTATTTTCGAATCCCCATACTTGCCTTATCACCACATTTGCCCTCTTCACTCCCTGTTTTATTTGACCATCCACTCACCAATTTCTCCGAAACAAGAAGCCCAGGTATACAAACTCTTTCACTTCCTGTATCTCCTTTCCCTTCCACTTCCATTTCCCTCCCATATCCTTTCCACCTCCTTTCCTGAACATCATAACCTTGGACTTTTGCACTTTTAGCTCTAACCTTTACGGAGAGAAAAATCTAGGTATTAGCGCGTGAACATTTGTCACGCATTAATTCCAAGAGTGCGAGCGAAATTGCCAAGAGCCTCCACGGACCTTCTCGGTGACTCTCCTTGCGATTTGCCTTAAGACCACGCCTGCTGCGAACATTTAGTAGTGGTGCAAACTTGTTAAGAGGCAGAAGGCGTTGCCTAAAGGCGAATTGCAAGGAGACTTACCGAAAAAGTCCGTGGAGGCTCTTGGAAATAAAGCAAGAGACGCCTGCGATATGCGCCTGATGAAATAGTCCATGCGTTAATACCTTGAACTCTCTTGCGCTAAACCCCGGAGTTTTTTCTCCGTGTATCCTTATCCAGGTATCTTCTCCACCTCTTCATCATCTGCTTTAAGGCCTCCTCACTTTTTGTCAGCAACATTATGTCATCTGCGTACGCGAGTGACTAAAATATAACTCCTCCTGCTCTAACTCCTCCTACCACTCCAACCTCTAGCTTACTTTCCATATCCGCGATTAAAATCGCAAAAAGGATTGGACTAAGCGGACATTCTTGCTTTAAACCCCCATCCGTCCAGAAACCCTCCGAAATCCCCTCCACTCCTCTCACCTTATCTTTCGTCTCTTCATATATCTACCTTACCCGCTCAGTCAGGCCTGTCTCCACTCCCCTTTCCTCCATCGCCTCCCATAACCTCCCCCCTATCCACCGAAAGAAACGCGCCTTTGAGGTCCACAAAAAACGCGTACTTTTTCGCCCCCTTCTACGTTAACTCTCTATCCATCACGTGCTACAGAACGTAGATATTGCCGTTAGTGTTCCTACCCGCCCTAAATTCTGCCTGCGTCTCCGGGAATATTGCTTTCCCCTGGACATTTTTCCGCAGCCTATCCACAAACACCATCGCGTATACTTTGTATGCCGTATTTATAACCGTAATCCCTCTATAATTTTCCTTCCTATCCCTACTTCGTTTCTTATACAGTTGCACTATTAACCCCTCTCTCCACCTTCCTGGGAATCACTCCTCCCTCCATACTTTCTTCACTTTCTCCTTCAGCCTCTCCCTAACCTCTTGTGTACTGAACAGCCACGCTTCATTCTCTACTCCATGCAGCCCTGCTACTTCTGACCTTCTCACCTTCCTTACCTGTTTCTATATCTCCTTGTCATTGAACTCCTCTCCCTTTACCCCCTTCGTTCTTCTACACCCAGAATCACTCTTCCTATCTTCTCGCTTATCCCCACTCTACGCTTCCTGAATCTGTTTATTATCTTCCAGTGGGACCAAACACATATTTTTCGTTCAAAAAAGTCTACAGACCTCAATTTTGCCCCGATTTGCGATTTTTTTCTTGTTAATTACAGAGCACTCAATTTCAAATAGCACCTTGGTCATGTATTTTCGAATTTTCATTTGCTTATTTATTATATGTGACGTGCGCCGAAGAAAGGGGGCTTACTCTAAAAGAAATCTTTGGCACTTTGGCTTGGAAAACAATTTTTTGCTACAAAACTGCTTTAAATGTTTGTGAGAGAGATTTTCAGTCACTACTCTCATGTAGAATTAACAATAAGCAATTCTTATTAGTCATTGTTATTATTTAATTTCAAATCTCACGAAATTTTCATATAATTAAAAAATATTGTAATTTTTGTTGGAAAAAGAATTTTCTTATCTGAAAATAGTTTAAATTATTGTGAGAGTGATCACCAGTATCAATTTTTATAAAACATTATCAATTATAATATTTATAAACTATTTTTTTGGAAAGTGTTGGAATTATTGTTTTTTTTAAATTTTGTATTTTCCTTCATCATCTGCATTGATGCAGATATTCGTTAAAATAACAAAGGTTCAATTATATTTGTTGAAGTGCAACAATTGTTAATCTTGTAAACAAATGAAATAAATAAACAGATAGCTTCGGCACTTTGGCCTGGAAAATAATTTTTTTGCACTATAACTGCTTTTCATTTTGGTTAGAGAGATTTTCAGTCTATATTTCTATGTAAACTTAACAATAAGCAATTGTTATTATTTTATTTCAAATATTACGAAATTTTCATGTATTTAAAGAAGTGCCAAAGCTTTGAATTTATTTAATTTGCTCACAAGATTAACAATTGTTGTATTTCAACAAATGTAATTGAACCTATGTTGTTTTCAAGAATATCTGCATCAAACTTGAAATTAAATAATAACAATAGCTTATTGTTCATTTTACATAGAAATAGTGACTGCAAATCTCTCTCACAGAAATTTTAAACAGTTTTGGTGCAAAAAATTATTTTCCAGCTCAAAGTGCCACAGCTTTATATTTATTTCATCTGTTTAAAAAAATCAACAATAATTCTTGTATTTTCATAAATATAATTAAACATATATCACTTTTTAAGAATACCTGCATCGATTGAGATGATAAAAGGAAAACCGCAATTGAAAAAACCACAAATTGCAAATTTGTGTAAAAAATTGTTCATAACAATTCTAATTTACAATTCTAATTTATGGATATTCTGACTAACAATCACTCTCACAATAATTTAAAGCATTTTTTTAGCTAAGAACAACTGTTTTTCAATCAAAATTAACGTATTTGGCTATTTGTAAATTTAATTTGTTTATATTAATTAAAACATACAATAATCAAATTATTTGTATTCTGGGAGTATTCTTACATTGATTCAAGATGATTTTCATCATATGCAAACCGTTGTTGAAGAGTAAATAATAATTATGTGAAAATGTCAATTTTCTCATACTTTGAGTAAACGTATAATAAATAAAGAAATGAAAATTAAAAAATCTATCACCAAAGGGATCTTTGAAATGTAGTGCTCTGTAATTAACAACAAAAACATCGCGAATCGGGGCAAAATTGAAGTCTGTAGACTATTTTCAACGAAAAATATGCATTTGGTCCCACGTCCCCCTCTGTTTTAACATTTTCCAACTCCTTTTCAAAATCTTTCTTCTTTTCCTGTTCTCTCTTTCTACACATAAATCTAAACCGGGTTCTTATTTCTAAATACTCCTCCCTTTTCGCAGTTCCCTCTTTCCACTTCTTGTACTTACTCTTCACCTTCCTTTTCATCTTTTTACATTCCCTATTCCACCACGGTTTCACCACCACTTTTTTCTTCTTTCTGAATACCTTCTTTTGCACACACCCCTCCACTTTTTCTTTCAAATCCACCCATATCTCTTCTACCGAGTCCCCTTCAAAGCGTACCTTCCCCCGCTGCTCCTAATACTTCTCTATCGCCTCCCACGTCCAGCTCACCCTCTCCCCCATCGACCCTCCTTCGTCATCTTGCCTTCCGCCGCTCTCCCACGTTATCCACAACCCTAATGGCTGGTGGTCTGATTCTATCCTTTCTTCTACTGCGAATATCTCCGTCTTCTCCCCCCTTGCATATTCATGGTTACGTAGTCTATCACCGACACCTCTACCTTGCTTAAATATGTGTATTCTTAGAATCTCCCTCTCCTTATTTATTATCTTATCGTTGGATTTCCTTCCGGAGTTCTCTCCTTCCCTGCACAGGCCCTCTTTTCTCCCCATCCTCGCATTGCAGTCCCCTCTCAGTACCACCATACCCTCCTCTCTTTTCACCTAGACATTTTTCCACCCTTTCTTTATACTTTTCCATCCCATCCTTATTGTACACTATCACAAACTTACACGTTACCCCTCCTACCTTGACTGCCCTTATTTGCACGCCCTCCTCATCCCCCTCTCCATAAACTTCTTCCTCTCATCCACCTCTCATCCCCGTTATAATTCCACCACTAACCCTGCCTTTCTTTCTTACTCTGAACACCTTCTTGACAGCTTTGTCTCTATTATATCCGATTCCTTTATTTCTACCTACGTCTCTACCAGTCCCACGACATTAAATTCCTGAATATACCTCCAGAAATGCTCATTTTTGTTCTATGTCCCTACTACGATTCAGTACAGCACCTTCACTACTCCGCCACCCTGATTCACCCCTTCCCCCCCTACTTCCTACAAAAGAAATTCTCCTGCACTTCCTTCAGCATGTCATTCTCCTTGTCCAACACCCAAATTTTTTCGTGCACTTTCATTTTACGATAACCTAGCTTTGCCGCTCTCCCTTCACTCCTCTCCATCCTGGCCCTGTCTTTAAGCATTCTCTGCACATCCCTTTCCTTCCTCGTCAAATCGTGATCGATTATAACCTCCTTGGCCTCTATCCTATTTTTATTTCCCATTACCCCCAACTTCTCTTCCCAGCTCGCCAATTCCACAACCTCCACTTCCTTTCCCTTTCTCCTCTCCAGCCCAACTTTCCCTACCTTGCCTTGAACCCATCCTATGTCCTGTAGCCGCGCCTCCACACCCTCCCTTTCCTGCCCGCTCTTTAGCTTCAACCCTCTTATCACAATATCATTTCTCCTGTCTGCCTTCTCTTTCCTCTCCATTCTCAACTCCATTGCCCTTATTTTTTCCCTATCCGCCCTATCCTTCTTTCCATCCCTGCGCTCTCCCACTTTCTCTTCTATCATATTCTCTACCCTCTCCCAAATACCTTTCTTCTCGCCCTCCCCCCTGTCACCTACTTTCATTTCCGCCCTACCCTGCACCTTCTCAAGCATTTTTTCCGTCCTTCCCTGCTACACTGCAATCTCCTCTTCCATCTGCTTTATTTTAACTTCGTTTTCTTTCCTTACCCTCTCTAATCCTTCTTCTCTCCCCCTCAGCTCTTTCATCTCCTATTCCCATTTCTGATCTCTGATCCTCAGGTCCTCCCTCATACCTTCCATTTGCACCTTAGTCCCCCTTACATCGTCGCTCAGTTCCCTGATCTGGTCTTGTTTCTAAGATGCTACACTTTTAAAAAAAGGCAAGCAATATAGTGCGATTGAAGCAAATGAATCGGGACTCGTCGCCGAAATACGGTGGGTTGTGGGAGCAGAAAATAGGCTGCTAAAACATGAAAAGACCTCGATGATGTCTTTCGAAGCAGTCAAATACCATATATCGGTAACTACGTTCGGATAGTTTGCGCTCTATGTAATGTATTCCGATCCCCACGAGCAAGTGATAATCTGAAGGACGAAATAATTGCTAATCGTATAATGCAATTAGTATCGCAGCCAAAACTTCTTCAAGAGCGACTTGAAAAGGAGAGTTGAGCAAGGAGGTAGTCTGGGATGTTTCAACAGATTATACCCTTATTGATTTTCCAAGACTCACTCTGGTCGAATCAACACTTTAACTATGGGTGTCTACTGTCTACCAGCTGAAGCAGACCAAATCCGGCATACGTCTTGAAAAGTTTCAAATCTATGGATCCAGATCAATGCAGAACCAAATCCGATAAGTGGTTGGTATTGTCAGTGCAAAACTGGTGCAAGGGCTGTGAGAAGCTGCGTTCACATTTCAAGTGCATTGTGGTACCTTGGGTACGTGAAACACCAAGCGGGAAGCTTGGGCTATAATGGACGCCTCTTCAAACTCAAGAGATGACGATGATGAATCGACTACAGATAGCGAATTACTCTGAACAGTTTTCAGATTATTTACTCAGAGAGATTCATAAACATTTTTCCTCCCCTTCATTTATTTCATTCTTGTGTTATAATTGTAAAATAAAAAAGATGAAACCCTCATTGGGAACTACAACCTTGACGCTGTGATGGGGGTGAATTCTATTATAGAATATTAATTATAATTCAAAAACTAAGACTTGTTCATTTAATGAAGCTAGAAATCATAGGTTGAAGTTGCGTATGATCGAATCATCTTTTTAGTTGAAAACCTAACTATTTTGGTAACAATTCATCTATTTGGTTGGAAATTCATGTCTTTTGGTAGAAAATTAATCTTCTTGCTGGAAAATTCCACTGTTCAGTTAAAAATCTATATACTTCGTTAAAATTAAACAATTTTGTTGAAAGTTATCCTTTCAACTGAAATATTATTATATTTTAACTGAATATCAAACTATTCCACTGTTGATTGTAAAATTTATCTTCTTTAGTTGAAAATTCATCTTCTTGGTCTGAAAAGCATGTATTTTTTTTAAGAATATTGTCTTTTTTTGGAGAAAATTAATTTTCTTGGTTAAAAATTCAACCACTCAGTTGAAAGTTGAGCTACTTTCTTATTAATATTTGTTGGCTAAAGATGCATAATTTCAGTTGAAAATTCGTCTCTCTGGTTGACAATTTCCATATTTTTTAGAAAATTCCTTTTTTTGTCAGGTGAAAATTAATTTTACAAATTTCAAATGTAGCTATTCTTTTTTTGGTTAAAAATTATCTTTCTGAATTTAAATTAACTATTGGTAACAAAATTCGTATTTTTTGGTAAAAAATTAATCTTCTGGATTAAAAATTCATATTTTTTTGTTGCAAATTCTACTATTTGTTTGGAAATTAGTGCATTTTGTTAAAAATTAAACAAGTATGTTAATAAGTATCGCTTTTGGTTGAAAATTCATCTTTTTGATTGAGGATTGAACTATTTTGTTGAAAATACTTTGTTTTTGTTAGGTTGAATTGTAATTTTTTTAACTGAAACTTTAATTACTCCATTTTTCGCGCAAAATTGATCTTTTTTAGTCTAAAATTTAACTTTGTATGTCAGAAAATTTACCTTTTTTGCTCGCAAATTCATGTATTTGGATCAGAATGCATCGTATGGAGAAGAAAATTAATCTACTTGCTTGAAAACTCAACTACAGTGAACGGTCTTGAAACATGCACGTTCGATAATTTGAAGGCTGGAGGGGCCCCCAACTCCACCTCGACCTTCAGGTTATTTTTGCTAAGGGCGTTCATTGGCTGCCCGCCCTTATATCCATGAGAGCGCTGCAAGCAACTTTTTCAAGTGCTCATGTGCCAAAAAATGCGAGTCGATTAGAAATCAATAAATAATATCAACAAATAATACAAATAAATATTTCAAACAAATTTTCAATTTTAAAAAATTAATTAAATTGAATCTAATGATTTCTTTGAATAGTTTATTATTCATGTAATATTACAAGTTTATACTTTGTACTTTTAGGGAGACCCGCGCTTTTCGGCACATGCGCAGATGAAAATGTCGCAGTCCTTCAGCATCAGTGCATGCATTAGTGGTTTTGTTGACGTATGATGTGGCAAATATAACGTTTCCTGGAAATGGTACAATTTGCCAACTAAAGATCAATATAATAAAATGAAAAAACGACTCAACTATTCCGCTGAATAGTTAATTTTGTAGCATGACGTCGCGGTCACGCTATGATAGGTTGAAATGTCGGGAAGGTTAGCATAGTTCTTGACATAGGAGAGCATACGCCTTTTTGGAGAAAGTATTCTAAGCGTAAAAGTTATGAAGATCATAAAGGTGTATATAGTAATATTTTTCAAGTGTAGAATGCATTTGCGCAATTCTGTTTCATCCTTTTATCGGTTGAAGATCTTTCAGTTTCATGCAATCAGTTATCCGAAATTTGAGATTGGAGTACCCGATCTGATGCACTAACTAACTGATTTCACTAACTGAAATTTTGGACATTTTCTTTTCTTTAGTGATACTGAAAGGTCGTCAATCGACAAAAGAATGGTACATGATTGAGAAAAGACCTTCTACACTTGGAAAATATTACTATTCGTACATTTATGACTTACTTTTACGTTTAGAATATTTTCCTAAAATAGTCGTATGCATTTCCATGGCGTCATGCTAAAATACTCAATTCAAACCAACGAGGGCTTCCCGCTCTTCAGGCCTTTTTTTAATTGGTCAGCCACTGATGCGGGCGTGACTATACAGCCCGTTCAAGGACCATGGTGGGAGGTGACGGAACTGCTCAATTTCAAATAACCGCGTATAAGGGATTTCAAATAGGCGAAAGTTTAATGTATTTACTTAAAGATTCATGTATTTTGGTTAAAATTCATGTTTTTGGTAACAATTAATTCGTCTCGCTTGAAAATTCCACTATTAGGTTAAAAATTATGCACTTTGTTAAAAAATAAACAATTTTGTTGAGAGGTATTCTATTTGGCAGAAAGTCCATCTTTTCGGTTACATTTCTGTTCTGAAAATGAATTTTCTCAGCTGAAAATCAGACTATTCCATTTCCGACTGTGAATTTATCTCTTTTAGTTGAAACTACAAATATTTCTTTGGAGAATCATATATTTTGTTAACATTAAAAATTTTAGAATTTTGAATTAGATTGAAATCAAATTCAAAAATCCTATTTAACGTCCAATACTCAAGTTAATCTATAGAATTTCTGAAGATGAAACAAGAACCCAACGACCAAATTTAGACAACCACCATAAAATGCTCCTACTGTAATTTGAAAAAAATCATTGGACAAAAATAAAAATGCGAGAGAAAAATGAGAAGGCAACCAAATGAATAAGGGGATTCGGTTGGTTGCCTTCTCATTTTTCTTTCCTCTTTTTTATTTCTGTCTAAAGAAAACATTTTTAAGGGGTATTTTTAAAACTAATTATATGTAAATGAAGCTCTAATATCAGAGAATCAGAAATTGTATATATATATTTTTTTTTCTTTTTTTTAAGCAAAATAGCCGGCTTCTTTCAAGTCTCTTTCGAAGCATTTTCTTAGGGGCTCCGCGGCTTGAGAGGTAGCAGCCACAATTTTTAACCTAAAGCAAAATAAAAAATTGTCCGTTAATCTACATAAGAATACCTAGAGAAGTACATATGGAATTTTGAAAATATTGATTTTTCCGAAAATGGCAGGCATTTGAAGTTAACAGTCGAATTTTCAGTGAAAAAATTCGTATAAAAATGCTCATAAAATAAAAAGTTTTAAATTAATCGAAAATTCCGTATGTTATTCGCTGTGAGATGCAATTATAAAGATGTGTTTCAAATTTGATGTCGATCGGATATAAATTGTTAAAGTTATTTGTCAAGCCGATTTGAAAAAAGCTGTTTTGAGGAAAATGCGTTTAAAGTTGTATATTTGCTGCCTTTGCTTGTTGCCACGCACACCAAGATTTGGCACCGAATGGGCATTTTTCATGCTATGGCTTCTCATCGGTGGAAAGCTTGTAGTAAAGAGTGCCCCAAATTTCCTTTTTCATGCCTTCAATAGAGCTTGTATTTCTGCGTTTAGCCAGTCTATAGTGTAGTACTCTACGAGCACGTCACACGTAGCCTCACGTTATACGTTCAAAATTGGTGAAAAAAAAATCTCGCTGTAAATCGAATAGTGTCTTATTTTTAATGATGTTAAAGGACCGTTTAAGCAAAAAAAAATCGATTTTTTGAAAATTCTACTGTGACCATACCCCTTAAATCACAATAGGAGCATATTATAGTGGTTGTCCAAATTTGGTCCTATTATTTTCCTATCCTATATTTGGTTTTATTTCCAGGACTTCTACACATTGTTAAAATTTTGTCTTTTTTAGTAGAAAATTAATATTCTTGGTTGCAAATTTACATAACTACTCAGTTGAAAGTTGAACTACTTTGTTAAAAGATATTTTTTGGCTGGAGATGCATCATTTCATTTTAAAATTCGTATCTTTGGTTGAAAATTTTGATATTCTGCAGAAAATGAGTTTTTCAAGTAAAAAATGAATTTTTAAATTTAAAATGTACCTATTTCATTTTTTGTTGAAAATTCATCTTTTTTAATTGATAATTCAATTATTTGGTTGAAAATTCGTATGTCTTGTGAAAAATGAATTTTCTTGGTCAATAATTCATATTTTTGGTTGAAAATTCCATCATTTGGTTAAAACTTAATGCACTTTCTTGAAAATTGAACAATTTCTCATTCCAGGATAATCGGATATAATTCGGAGTAGTCAATCTCCGCTGGGCCGCATTTGTAGAAATTTTGCCCCTTGCAACAGTCAAATAAATTCTGAGCGTGAATAATTTGAATTTTGAATGCTTTTGTGTAAGTTATTGTACTTGCTTTTCTTATTCTTTATAATTCCAATACATTGTAAACGTTAAAAAAAGTAACATTGAGTGTCGAAGATAAGATTTGTGTTGCGAATCGTATAGTTTATTGTCGATTATAGATCTATAGGTATAATATATGTACGCAGTTTGCAACATATGTTAGAATAGAGTGTTCAGCTTGAATAGATAGGCCAACCCAGATAGGATATCGATGTCGATATACTCCACAGAAGCCAGGACATACGACTGTAATTACCGCTGGTAACACGAACCATCGCATCGTGTCATGATTCACATGATTGTATATTTTTCAATATCAACATTGAAAAGATCGATTTTATGGATGTCCCTATATCAAACGATCTGTTCGTAACACAGGTCTGGGCTCGTGAATCGAAGTTAAAATTAACCTAGATTAACGACCTTAAAAAGGCTCATTTTCCTTCAAAAATTTTGGCTTTAAAACCAAATTTTCTCCATTTTTGTCAAATTTTAAAAATCAAAATAAAATATTTTATTAACAAAATTTGCATTAATTTTGTTTTGATTTGATTGTTACCCTCTCCCTCCCACCCCCACACCATATGTAACGATTTTTCCTACTTTTCTTGCAGTTTTTCACCATTTTCATAAAGATAGCCTAACGCCTCCTCCCCCACCAATATAAAATAAAAAATTGATTAGCATTTCGAACTCGAAAGTTCATTGCCTCACTACCCGATTCGGGTAGTGTTTCTAGGTGGATAAATACTACCAGTGTGGGTCCACCACTCCCACGACGGGTCAACAACACGCAGTATTCCCCGAACGGTCACCCATCCAAGTACTAACCGCGCCCAACACTGCTTAACTTCAGTGATCTAACGGGAACTGGTGTTTTCAGCGTGGTATCGCCGTTGACATATATAAGCCACCAATATAAGCGTTACGTAATATATGGACGTTTTCTTTTCTTCCTCATGAGAATTCCTCAGATGAAAATCCATATTTTATATCGAAATATTTCCATAAAAATCGAATTTTCAAAGTTTCATCAAAATCTACCTCTACTTCAGAAAAGGATGGATTAACATATTCATTTATTTAGTATAGATTTTTTTATTTAGGTAGATTAAAATTCATTACTTTATTTTTAATCCATTTTAATTATTAATTCAATTGACAATTTTTTAAACTGACTAGAAAAAAAACACGTGCGCTACACGCGCAAATATCATTTGTTCAGTCTTACGCAATTTTTAAATTAAACAAAAAATTGGTATTAATAAAAAATGTTTGTATTTTTTAGTATTCATCATCTGAAATAATAGAAATGAAAGGCAAGGACAATGTGTTCAATAATTGATAAACATTGATATCTTAATTTGAAAATTTAAAAATTGTTCAAAATTGTACATGTTATTTCTGAATTCTAATTATTTTTGTCTAAAATAACCGGGATAGAATAAGAATTATTGAAAATATTAATTTTCCAAGGAAAACACATAAAATTTGTTCAAAATGACTAACCTGATTTCAAGCCTAATGTTTTTTGTTTAAAATCACCGATTTCCCGTGAAAAATTTTAACAAAACCTAAAATTCGTGAGAAATTGTAAATGTTTTTTAAAATCTATACAGATTTCCGATGCCAAACGCAAACCTAACATGAGATTCTTCAAAACATTGCAATATTCCTTGAAATATAATGATTTTTTAATAAAAATATCAATTTTCGATATAAAATGCCAACATAACCTAAAATTATACAAAAACTGTGAATCTACTCTGAAATATCATGATTAAAAAAATTTTCAACACCAAATTTCGTCGAAAAACGCTATCAACCAATAATTACTAAGAATTGTAAATCTTCTTTTGTGTGTGAAATTGTGAAAAAATGGTTGATCTTCTTACAAAAGATTTCAAGGGATCCGAAATATTTTATGGTATTTTAAATTACTCAAAGAAATTTTCAAGCAATTTAAAAAGTTTCAACTGATTTTAAACGATTTCAAAGGATTTGAAATATTTTAGGGTATATTAAACAATTCTGATGATTTTTCATTAGAATTACATAATTCCAAGGATTTTAAAGGATTTCGAAGATTTTATAGTAGTTTGGAAGATTTTATTAAAAATACGAATTTCCGATGAAAAATACTAATTTTTGTGATGTAAAACGACAATGTTACCTGCAATTTTTCAAAAATGGTGAAACTACTTCGAAATCAAATTATTTTTTTTTAATTTCAATGTTTGACGAAATACATTATCATAATGCGAAATTGTTCACGATTGTGAATTTCATTATTTTAAACAAAAATCGCAAGTCTAATAATTTCTGTTTGAAAATACCGCTTTCCGATGAAAAATATGTCAACATAACCTAAAGTTGTTGGAAATTGTAAATATACTTTCAAATCTAATAATTTTTTATTAAAAATATCAATTTTTGACGAAAGTGATATTGTTATCTCGGCATTTCTAATTTTGGTATTTCATAAATTGTAAGGTAGTTAGAATAGTAACTTAGAAATGGGCATTTCTGTCTCAAAATAACAGAAAATACCAATTTCCGGTAAAAAATTCTACAATGACCGAAGCTTGAAAGTTGTTAAAAAATTGTATATCTTTGAAATCTAATAATTTTTACGAAAAATACCAATTTGTCGGTGAAAAAGACATATATAACCTAACATTGTTTAAAATTGTAAGTTTTATTTGAAATCTAATGATTTTTGTTCAAAAGAACTAATTTCCGGCGCCAAACGCTGAATAACATAAACCAAAATTGTTCAAAATAGGGAATCTTGATGATGATTTTTGTTTAAAGAATTTTGTTTGGAACATTAATTTCCGGTGAAAAAACGCTGAGACAACCTAAAATTGTTAGAAATGGTAAGACTTTTTGAAACTTTATGATTTTATATTAAAATTCTTATATATAACTTGAAATTTGTTATTTAACCGCCTAATAGTACTTCAAATAATGCAAAGCCAATCAAGTTTTCAACAACAATGATTGCGAGAATTTCGAGACATCTCCCTGCGATTGTTATATATCGTTAAGACACTTTTTTAGATAGGATAAAATTGTGGATAATTAATTATAATTCTTCCCTTCCAAAGATTCAGTTTTACATTTTCAAATTAGAAAAAAATAAAACGTACCTTGAAATGAATTTCTTGATCCAAAATCAACATATCCATTTACAAAGAATCTGATTGTATTTTTCATTTATAAATATACATGAAAAATTATCCGACCTGGCTTTTTGGCATGATTGAATTCAAAACACGTGATCATTGGCATTTAATATATTCTTATTTCTCTGACTTGTATTACCATGAAAACGCGATATTATTTAGGGTTCATAAAGAGGTCCGCGCCAGCCATTCTATTAATTTTGTGAATGGTATCAATTCTAAAGGGGATGGATAATTAAAACCCATACTACTTGCTGTAAATTGAAAGTCATAAAAATATTATTGTGAAGAGTTTGCGTAAAGAACAAATTATAAGGGAAAAATTCTCTTCATTTATATTGTTCGCTTCACTTTTTTTATTCGTTCAAGATAAAAGTTTACCTTTATTGAGAAAGGCAGAGGTGATATCAGGCACCTATAAATATAGGATCAGGTAGATGGATAATGGATCTCACACATTCAATAAAGTTGGAACAGAAAGTATTTATTAATATCGATCACGCTAAGGCCATCCTTCAAACGTGATTGATGAGCTTTACGTCTTATGGAGTTTGCCCTACCTTCAAAAAAGCTTTAAATTTTGCGGGTAATCAGCTCTTTCAAGCATTCCTACTTTGAAAAGTTACATGAACAATCTTTTTTTGATATTGTATCGTTTCATTTTCCAACTTTCATTATTGTACGAATTCCTAATTAAAGAACCCATTTTATTTATCGTATTTTTATTGGGAACGGTTGTGTTGACATGACCGAAGACCCTTTTTGTTTACCTCTTCTATATCCTCTGAGAATTCTACCACAGGTCAGGGAGCGTGCAGGTAAAAAGAAAATCGATTCGAACAGTCAGTCCTCAATATTGCCACTAAAAGTAAACCTACAGATCTGTCACACGCCGATTTTGATGAAACTTTGAATATTTACTAGGGAAAATAATCAACACGTATTTTTACATTCCCATCACAATGAGGAGGTATTGTTTTTATGTGAAAACTGACTATCGCGGATTTCTTGATTGAAGCTTTGTCACACAACGATCCAATTTGGATAAAAATTAAAAAATTGAGCATTTTGAAAAATGTTTAGCCCATTTCCTTGCAAGACTTGAAAGATTCATGTACGGCTATTTTTAATAGTCGAAAACTTCAACAATTTATTTCCAAAACTTTTTTCGATGAAAGGAAAATTATCAGAGTTATAGCATTTTCGATATCAAACGAAAAAAATACGAAAATTAACATGTTAAGCCAAATAAAGCACGATATAAAAAAAAAGTTAAGAGAGGAAAAACATTACTTTTTGGAAGCCCTAAAAGACTATCATAACAACTTTATGAATTTTCTTGAAATATTGAAAATTTAAATTTTGATCTCACAAAAAATAATAAAAACTCAAAATTTGCATTTTGCGGTCAAACTATGCCAGATATGGAAGAAGATGAAAAAACAAAAAATGTGCATATAAAAAAGATCTACAAATTTGTTATCGATCACTTTCTTGTAGAATGCGTAGTTTTTGTCTTATTCGTAAAAATATCATTAAAATGTACGTAAAGAAACGAATAGATAAAAATTTTACATTCAAAAAAGATGTACAAATCTGTTAGCAATTACTTTTTGATAGTGGTTTTTCTTTTAATCTTATAAAATAAAATTAAAAATAAAAGAAAGAAATTTGGGGACAAACGACACAAGCTATGGAAAAATTGATAGACAAAAGTTGCTCACACAAAAAAGAGCTATACAATTTTTTAAAGTAATTTGTTCGAAGAAGCATAGTTTTTGTTTTAATCGTAAAAAATAGCAATATGACTACAAAAATTAAATTTCTAGAAGAAGCACAAATTTGTTATGAACTTTTTTAAATTATAGAAACAAGACGATGCAAATACATCTGTTTCAATACCAATGCATATTATGAATTTGACTAATATAAATTTATTGAAATGATAAATTTTGCAGGGTAGTTGAGGATAACATTTAATACAAAATAAGAAATATTATAAATTAAATTTGTACTTTATTTTGCAATATCTAAATTAGCAATCCCAGGCTAATGTATAGAAATAATTCTAATATACATTTGATATAATAGTGTTGAACCTAATGTAAAAAAATTCGCATTTTCGACAAAATCAAGTACGGAGCGCGAGACACGTGATGAGAATGTGTTCGTTAAAGCCGAAGGAGCTTCAAAAAAAGAGAATCCACAATCACCAAATTACAATGGTCGATGCTTTGACCTTTAAATTTAAAAGTTCTGTGCAAAAATATGCGAGAAAGTACAAAGACCGAGCGCGAAGCGCGAGATAAATATATTATCGAGCGCGAAGCGCAAGAACCAACAGCGAAGCGCCGTAGCGTAGGCGCGTTCAAAATTGCCGCGCGCAATGAGAATGTGCCCGCGCAGCGGGAAGATTCTTTTTTATATCGGCTCAGAAACAATTCTAAGGGTAGAAACTACCCCTCGTATATGAAAGATAGTTTTCAGGTTTCAACTGCAAACAAGGCGAGTGATTCAAAAGGTGGAATGCTTTTAAGGGGGTTTCGCTGTCGCTGGATCCTAATCTGAGGTCAAAATTAAGAAATTCAAGGTGGTGGATCCAATATGGCGTGTGCTTTTCACACAGGAGGGCTGGTTTCCTCTTTTCAACTATAATGACTCCGGTGATTGGGGAGTTAAAATGCTTCTGAAAGGTTTTTGATGTCGCTGAGTCCATATCTGACAATGAGGTAATCACAAAATTCCAAACGGCGTATTCAATATGGCAATATCCCAATTCTTGGTTAAAATTACCAAATTCTAAATTATTATATCAATAATATCGGTGGATTCTCCTCTTGCTCTCTGTCAAACTCAGGAGTACCCAACGAGGAGGTGGCGAGTATTTTTCCCATTCTTTTAAAAAAAAATTTTTCGCTTATCGTTTTCTGAATTTTTTTCTTTCAATTTTGATTGTTTATTTTTATTTTCAGGCAATTTTTCATTCTACGAATACTTACCATCAGCCAAATTCATCACTTTCACTTGCAGTAACTTTTGCAGAAGTAATAATCATCAACAAATTTCGTCACGCATAGCGAGTTTGTGCACCATGCACAGCTTATCACGGCTGCTTCACTGCACAAGTCGCACGTTGGCACATAACTTTGAAGCAGTAATCCCCTGGATTCTCAAACTCGAGTGGTTTCTCTTGCAAAAAGCCACTTTTGAACCAAGCGTACTTGATGAGATTTCTGAATGGAGGGGAAGAGAACTGATGATGGATCAGAGATTGGAGCTTGATGATATTATTGAGGTGGTGTAAATTTATATCGTGACTATAAAGGACCACTGTAAGGCAAGTCAATGTCAGACAGAACGCAAAATGAAATTTAACACAGTTCAGGGTAGGTTCAAACGATTGGATTCAAAGCGACAATTATATCGATGGGAAGAAGAAGTTGCAAGTGATGGAACTCGACCCAAAAATCGTCAGAAAATATCTGACAATATACACTGAATCAGTTTCGAAAGGCTCTCCAAAAACCAGTGACAGCTAATGATCACAAAATCGCTAAGCATATAAGTATACGCCATATTGGATCCAAAATCTTGACTTCAGTGATTTTGACCTCAGATTTATCCAGCGACATCGAAACCCCCTTAAAAGCATCTCACCTTTTGAATAATCCGAATTGTTTCGGTTGAAACGTGAAAACCACCCTTCATATACGAGGGGTAGTTTCTACCCTCAGAATTGTTTCCCAGCTGATATTAAAAACACGTGTGACAGTTCCGTAGGTTTACCTGAAGTCGCACAGGATTTATTTTAATACAGTGAATTTGTCAAAAGAAATGTTCATAAATATTCAATCGCGAATAATTGTAGTGTATAAGATCTAAGAATGGAATGGATATTATGAAGCAAATCGCCCCAATTAAAAAAAGAGTTCCTTCATATTGTCATCGAGCTTTTCTCAAAGGGCTTTAACATTCTATTATTGAGTTCTGGCACATTTTTCAGGGCTGCAATTTTCTAGTCCGGTAAATTTTGGCGTCAAAAAAGTTTCTTTGCAGACAAGATTTTTTCAACTTCAGCTAAATAGTACAAGAATGCACTATTTTATCAAGAAACGAGAAAGGATAATTTGAGAATACACCCGTAAGCTATTATATAATTAAGAATAAAAAACACTAAAACCACAATAAAAACTGCTCATCACTCCCGGCATCACACTTCTGATATGACCAATCTCTTTAGATATGAAAATCAAACTCTTTTGTGACCAGTCACTAACGCACATTTTTTAAAGGGGCATGATTTTGTCAGCATAATATTACAAGCAGACCATTATCCTCGGTTCCGGATGCATTGAAAAAATTACTACAATTTCACATTTTTATAAGACAAAGAAAGTTTGCCCAAAAAATCGTCCTTTTTAAATTTTGACTAAAAAATTGATATTTTTCACGCCTTGAAAGTCGCAAAAAGTTTGTAAAATTTTCCTAACTATATTCGCAAGTTCTGGTGCATTTTCAGCAACTAGGTTGAAAAAAGAGGCGCTTGGGCATTTTTCAAGTTGGAACTTTGAAAAACCGCTTTTCGAGAAAAACGCATCTAAAGCTGGCGAGTGCCATAAGCACTCGAGTTATACTTTTTCTTCGAACATGAAATATATCCACTTTCGGCTGCTATCTTGACGTGATTATAGTGCCAATAGATTCAGTATAGGTCCTAGTTTCATTTTCCTCTCGAGCCCGAAAATAATAATTTTGACACAGACTTAGAAAAATGCGAATATCTCGTAAACTAGAACCGGCCCACAGTGAGTTTTTTAAAACAAAATTTCATTCAAAATTCTGCTGAATGCTCAATTTTTACCGATTCTAATACATTTTTTTTTAATATCCGTAATGAATTATAATTTTATGTAGAACTGCTACTTTTTTATTTTTCTGCAAAAAACTAACCTGAAAAAATATGAACTTGCCAAGGTAGCTGAACAAAGAAATTTCGAAACTTTTAAAACCATGAAATCAGTTCTCACAAACCTCAAACTCACAAACCTCAAACCCACGAACCTCAAACCCCCAAACTCGTAAACCCACAAACCTCAAATCTCAAACCCACAAAAATTATACCTCAAACCAACAACCCTCAAACCCAAAAACCTCAAACCCAAAAACCTCAAACCCAAAAACCTCAAACCCACAAACCCCAAACCCGTAAACCCACAAACCTCGAATCCAGAAACCTCAAACGCACAAACCTTAAAACCCGTAAACCCACAAACCTCGAACGTACAAACATAAAACCCCCAAGCCCATAAACCTACAAACCGCAAACTGACAAATTCATAAACCTGAAATCCCAAACCCACAAACCTCAAACACATATACCTGAAACCACAAATTCACAAACAGTAAACCCCTCAAACAGCAAACCCGCAAGCCTCAAACCCTAAAACCTCAAACCAACAAGCCCCAAACCCGTAAACCCACAAATCCCAATCCCACAAAAATTATACCTCAAGCCCACAAACCTCAAACCCAAAAACCTGAAACGCACAAACCTCAAACCCACAAAAATTATACAACAAATCCACAAACCTCAAACCCACGAACCTCAAAACCCGTAAACCCACAAACCTCAAAACCACAAACCTGAAACCCAGAAACCTCGAATGCACAAAAATAAAACCCCCAAGTTCATAAACCTACAAACCGCAAATTCACAAATCCATAAACCTGAAATCCCAAACCCACAAACCTCAAACACATATACTTGAGACCACAAATTCACAAAGCCACAAACAGCAAACCCACAAACCTCAAACCCCAAACCCGTAGACGCACAAACCTCAAACCCACAAACCTCAAACCCACCAAAATTAAACCTCAAACCCGTGAACCCATAAACCTCAAACCGACTAGCCTGAAATCCACAAAAATTATACCTTAAACACACAAACATCGAACACATAAACCTAAAACCACAAATCCACAAACCTCACACCCACAAACAGCAAACCAACAAACATCAAACCCCATGTTCATAAAACTCAGCATATGAGTACATCATGCAGAATAGTCCACAAACCCGCCAACCTTTAGGGTTAGGGTTGACGGTTTATGGGTTTTAGGTTTAGGGTTCATGGGTTTAAGGTTTATGGGTTCAGGGATTGGGGGTTTGAGGTTGTGGGTTTGAGGTTCGTGGATTTGATTTCTGTAGGTTTGGAGTTTTAGTTTTATGGATTTGTGAGTTTGAGGATTGTAGGTCAATGGGCTTGGGGGTTTCATATTTGTGCGTTTGAAGTTTGTGGATTTGAGGTTTGTGGGGTTACGGGTTTGGGGGTTAGAGGTTTGTGTGTTTGAGGTTCGTGGGTTTGAGGTTTGTGGGTTTTTGGGTTGGAGGTTTGTGGGCTTGCTGTTTGTGGGCTTGTGGATTTGTGGTTTTGTGGTTTTAAGTTTACATGTTTGAGGTTTGTGGGTTTGGGTTCTTAGGTTTATGGATTTGTGAGTTTGAGGTTTGTATGTTTATGGGCTTGGGGGTTTTAACTTTGTGGATTTGAGGTTTTTGGCTTTGAGGTTTGTGGGTTTACGGGTTTGAGGTTTATGGGTTTGAGGTATAATTTTTGTGAGATTGGGGTTTGAGGTTTGTGGGTTCAAGGTTTGTGGGTTCAAGGTTTGTGGGTTCAAGGTTTGTGGGTTTACGAGTTTTGGGGGTTTGAGGTTCGTGGGTTTGAGGTTTGCGAGTTTGAGGTTTGTGTATAAAGATATTACCGATTTCATGGTTTTAAAAGTTTCGAAATTTCGTGGTTCAGCTACCTTGGCAAGTGCATATTTTTTTAGGTTAGTTTTTTGCAGAAAACTAAAAAAAGTAGCAGTGCTACATGAAATTATAATTCGTTACGAGTATTTAAAAAAAAGTTTATTACAATCGGTCAAAAATTGAGCAGTCAGCAGAATTTTGAACAAAATTTTGTGAAAAAACTCACTATGCGGCCATTAGGGCCCTTTTCATGTGGAGGCCTACAAATGTTGTTGATATCTCATGATTGTAAAGTGAATAACTATGACAATACCCAATGAAAATGTTTGGTGAGTCACATGATTTTTGTAATCAGATGATTTACTTCATTTCTAGGGGTCAGACTTCATTATTTAACTTATATTTTGAAAAATTAAGCAGCGTTTTCACCGATTTTTTCGGTACAGTTACAAACTGCCTATTGACTAATGTGTTCAATTTTTCAAAGAAAGAATTGAAATTTGGATATGTTTTGAATTTCATAGGATTGAAGTCAAGAAGAGAAAAATAAAATTTCAAACTGAAGTTCCAATTTTTTTCAAATTTCAAGATTTACGAAATTAGACTTTTTAGTTTAAAAAAATAATAACGAGTAAACATTTTTAAGAATTCAAAATATTTCCAAGATTATTGGAAGACTTTCTAATGATGCTTCAAATTGAAATGCGTGAAAAAGTTGGTAAGATGTTCAAACAGGAAATATTAAACTAAGTTTCAAGGGTAGAAAAGACAAATTAATGACTTATGAAATTTATGGCAAAAAATATTTTTCAATTGTCAAATATAATTAAATGACTTGCATTTCCTTTCTGAATAACTCGAAAAACTATTTCATCAACAGACTCGAGAGTTTTCACTTTTTGCAAGATATGTAAATCCTTCCCATTCCAACTTTTCGAGTGACTTTAGTTGTTGGCTTGGAAACTTTTATCATATATATTACACAGAGCGAACACAAGGAGAAATCTTGTTTTGAGGAGTTTATTACATTGAGCATAATATTGTCTTTTTTTATTGTGAAAATGTATACATGAATGAAATACGCAGATATTTTGCTGAAATTTTGGAAAAAGATTCAAAATATATAAGGGCACGTCTCTCTGCCTTTCTGCATTTTTATTTAGTTCAAATAGTGAAATTTTATTAATTCTTAACTTGGAATTAATTAAAAACAATGGGTTCAGTGCCCTCATTGAAATCAAATTAATAAAATTGCACAAAAAAAACTCAAATGGGCTACACAGATGTTCCATTATACACGGTGTCCCATTTTAATTTATGGATGAAAATATCTCTTAAAATACTCCATCTATAAAAAAATTATTCAGACAAAAACTGTACATTACATAAGGGGTCATTTAAAGGTACTATTAATTTTGACCTTAAAGTCAATTTTCAAGGTCATTTGAGGGTCAAGATGATTTTTTAAAATGGAAACACCTATTTTTTAATACGGATTTGAAAAGAGCGGAAAATTTTACGTCAAAAATTTACGTCTAAAAACGGTCATATGCTCTTTTTTTAAATTAATTTGTTTTCTGAGAATAGCAAACGTTCAAGATGCTTTTAACAAATCGATCGAATGTGAAAGTGTGAACCACCTTCACCATCTTGACCTGCAGGTGAATTTTCAAGGTTATTTAAAGGTTAAAAGTGAAAAAAAGTCTTTTGAAGAGAAGTCAAATGAAGGGCAACTGTTTAAAAAGCTCTTAGAACATTACTTTCAGCGCTACCCGGAAAGGACGTGGACGTAGTAAGTTCTGTTTTCTTTGGGGTGCTTATTTACCGTGAGTCCCCTTGCCTCTCACGTTTGGGGCACTTTTTTACCGTGAGTTCCTTGCCTCTCACAATGACTATTATTGTTTCAATTACTCACGGAGTAACTGTTCGAAATTTTCTCCGTTGGCTTCAAGACCTAAGCGTAAACGTCTTTTAAAATTACCCACAGTTCTAAGCAAAGTTTCTCCTGGAATGGCCGCACAAGCTGTTTGAATTCGTTTTATCAGATCTTCTCTCGTCGTAACCCGTTGAGCAAAAGCAACATTTTTAAGATATCCCCACAAAAAAAAATCAGGTGATGTAAGGTCTGGTGAGCAAGGGGCCATTCAACTGGACCTCTCCGTCTTGTTGAAGCCACATTCTTATCCTTGCTGCTAACTCAGCGTTCTCTACTAGTCCAAGTAAGTAGTTTCTTAGCAACCCTAAGTAGGTATGTCTGTCAACGTTTGCGTAAAAAAAGTAGGGTCCAATTAAATAGCCATTTATTATTCCGCACCATACCATAAGACTCTATCGACGCTGATGATCCATAGGTTTGTACCAGTAGGGATTTTCTTCTGACCAATAATGACAATTATGTCTATTGAGTTGTCCGTCGCTGTAGAATTTAGCTTCATCAGAGAAAAGTACGTATCGAAAGAAACGAGGATCATTTTCTATCATTTGCAAAGTCCATTGGGAAAAATTAACACGGGGTAAAATATGATTTGGCCTTAAAGCCTGCGTTAGAGTAATATGATAGGGGTGGTAATTTACAGCTCTCAGAATTCTTGAAACTGTATTTCTTGGTATACCTATTTATCTTTCAATCTGGCGAGTACTAATTTGTGGATCAAGATGAACGTTAAAGAACAAGATATCCATTACGAGCTCTTTGAGTTAAATTTCTTATTGTCGAATCAGTAGGATGTCCTCTGCCTGGATACCGTTCAGCATAAAGTCGAGATGCAGCGGTGTAATTGTTATGACATTCCCCTGAAAGTAATATTATGTCAACAATTTCAGCAGGTGGATAATCAGCCATACTGCAGAATTTGTTTGAAAACTAGCATAAAAACTTTAACTAGTAAATATAGCTCTAATAATAAAAGCAAGTTTAAATAATGAACATACGATTACAAAAAAAAACGCACGAAAATCGAGAAACGCTGTAAATGTTCTGAGAACTATGCCAAAGCTTTTATTGATATTCTATAAAAAAAAGTAAATAATCCTAAAAAAGTTCGATTATCGACAGAAGATAACACAACACGCGACCAGTCTATTCAACCGAAATACAAAGCGCAAAATGAAGTGAGCGTCGTCGCTAAAACAGTTGAAGTGCCAAAACAAATGAATGCTTACACGTACTATGAAGAAACATACGAAAATCGAGAAGCGTCAAGATGGTGAAGGTGGTTCACACTTTTACATTCGATCGACTTGTTAAAAGCATCTTGAACGTTTGCTATTCTCAGAAAACCAATTAATTTAAAAAAAGAGCATAAGACCGTTATGAGACATTTACAAATTTGGGGCCTTGGGGAGGTTTTGGCCGTTGCGGGCCAGCCAGAGCGAAGATCACTTTCTACAAATTTGAGTGTCACTCATAGGGTCATCACAATACAATTGTTCGAACCATAACGATGGTCTCGGAATATGAATAGCCAAGTTTTTGGCCAAATTTAATAAACACTCTTTGTTCGGTGCGTTCCGTCACATTGAAGTGCTTATACTGGTCGACGCAAGATTCGCAAGCCCATGTCACTCAGCAGGGAGCCTCAGAAAGGTCCTTTCTTCATGGTCAATATCCGCTCTTGACAACAGCACAACTAGGTACGAAGTTACAGCACATGGTCGGATACTTTCCGGACCGACCACGTATTGAACCATTGTCTAAAATTCCAGCATAGTATATTCATTTTTCTGACTATAAAAATGCCGAATATTATAACATGTCATTGGTCACGCGACAGACTGTCACAAGCTACCCTTAAGAGTGAAAAAAACATGTCATTATTCATGACGAGTTAATTCCACGCATAGTCAGAATGTACGTACTACAAAATTAATCCCCTCGTCTCTTATTCCCACTATAAAAATCTTTAATAACTTAATATCATTGGAAAATGAAATGATTATTCAATTATTTAATTGATTGATTTGTTTGTTTGAATTTTCTCAAATTTTATCCTTGTTTTTTCATCAGTCACGGACTCAGTCTAATTCTTTTTATAGACTGAACTCAACTGCACTCTCTCAACTACATTTTTGACGTACACTCAACACCTGATATAATAACCCTCAGTTTACGATACTCCTAGAATTTAACTCATCGGCATTTTGTGATGGAGGACGGCGGGCCGAAAGAGAGACGGTCCTCAGTCAAGCGTGATAAACAGCATAGGGGAAGTACTCTCACAAAATGCGTTAAAATTGTCAGTGCGTTAGTTGCGTCAGCTGTTAGCATATGTCTTATACTTCTTATATCGGAAGTTGACTATATTTCAAAGTCAATCTTCGACCGCTGTTGTCCGTACACGCAATAGCTGAGTGGTAGATAAACGTTTATTTTTCAGCCTGCTGGCCTTAAAAAATTGACTTGCTTACACATCCATTTTTTACAGAATTTTCTTAAAACTAACCCTTAAAAACTAGCATCCTTCCATTGACAACGAAATATCTCAAAAAATACGCATCCTACGGAAAAAATGTCTGGAATAAAAACTTTTTATTTTCGAGGGGGAAAAAGATTTGTTCAAATTTACCCCACCCCCACCCCCACAGAAGGCAAAGGTGGGGGTAACTTTGGAATTTCAAATGGCAACCCCAATTTTTTATTACAGATTCAGATTCTCCTTTACGAAATACGTAAGTTTTATGCGGAAAATTTGTTTCGATTCGCGATAGATGGCGCTGCAATAGCGAAAAATGAAATTGTTGACACTACTTTTAGCTCTTCCCAGGAATAACGACGCGGACGTAGTAGTTGTTTATTCCCTTCGGGGTGCTTAATTTCGGTGAGTCCCCTTGCCTCTCACCATCCATCGTGGTGCTTGATTTCGGTGAGTCCCCTTGCCTCTCACCACAGGGATGCTTGATTTCGATTAATTATTTTACAATAAGTGCTCAAAATGGTGTCCTCGCACCCAAACCAACTCAAACGAACGTGACCAACAACAATAACCCAAACGAAAGCAACCAACGCACCAAAATCAAATGAACGCAATCAACCTTCCTAATGAATAAACGTTAAGCACGGACAGACGCGGTTATCGCTCGGCCGCAGTGACGTCGAGGATTGTAGACAGTGGAGACTCGATGATATGTAATGTCTACATCCAAAATCGACTGTCGTCAACCAACTGCATTCGGGAATGGTTTTCGACAGTTTTATCATTTTTACTGCCCCGTTGCCAAAAGTTCAAGCACACCGATGGATGCTGAGAGGCAAGGGGACTCACCGAAATTAAGCACTCCGAAGGGAATAGACAACTACTACGTCCGCGTCGTTATTCCTGGGTAGAGCTAAAAGTAGTGTCAACAATTTCATTTTTCGCAATTGCAGCGCCATCTATCGCGAATCGTAACAAATTTTCCGAATAAAACTTACGTATTTCTTCGTAAAGGAGAATCTGAATTTGTGACAAAAAATTGGGGTTGCCATTTGAAATTACAAAGTTACCTCCACCCCTGCCTCCTGTGGGGGTGGGGGTGGGGTAAATTTTAACAAATCTTTTTTCCCCCTCGAAAATGAAAAGTTTTTATTCCAGATATTTTTTCCGTAGGATGCATATTTTTTGAGATATTTCGTTGTCTCAAGTTAAAAAAAACACCCTGTATATTCGGTTTCGGTTTGAGTTCCTTGGGAATCAAACCGAAGGGCCTATGACAAAGCCACCGAACACGTCCAACATCAACAGTTTTTATTTGACCTATCTAAACTCTTCCAAGGCCCTCCAGTTACTGTCGACCATCCGCCCAAACCAGAGGAGGTCGAAGCATTTTGGAGAGAAGTCTACCATGTTCAACATCCACTTGAAGAAGGCTCAAAGAACATAAATAGCATCAAGGAGCTTTGCAATGCCCTCATAACACCTAAGGAGGAATGTCCACCTATCACTACCGAGGAGGTGAAAAACGTATTGAGAGGCATGAAGAGCGATTCCGCTCCAGGACCAGATGGTATCAAGACCTTCTGGTTGCAGAAGTTTCCTTCAATCCAACAGCATCTGGCCCGAATTTTCACCTCATATCTAAAGTCGGAAGAGCCTATTCCGGAGTGGTTGGTGGAAGGGCGCACAGTGCTCCTACCGAGAACGGGCAACTTAGCTGAACCTAAGAATTACAGGCCAATTACCCTTAATTTCTACCCTTACGTTAGTTACCCTCATGACAAACTTTCAACTATATATATATATATATATTCGGTTTCGATTCCTTTGGAATAGAATCGAGGGACCTATGACAAAGCCACCGAACGCGTCCTCGGGTTGCGGATAAAGGTCCCTGTACCAAGGGTTTCTGCTGAATATGGTTACAATAATTAATAAGCAGTCGCGAACAATTGTTCAGGGATGGTCCCGAAGGAATAACGCCGAAGCGAAGGCGTAACAAACGTGCCGAAAGCTGAATGGCACCTGGGTAAGGTGTCTTAAAAGGTGACTCTGGGATATCGGGCGACCTCACAGAGTACCAGCCTCATCCTTGCACGCGGGGCTCTACAAGGATAGACGAACCCTTTCCCTATCTGCTCGTGGGAACAACAATGAAACCACCAAAACGCCAAAATGTTGAAGATGCGGTTCAAAACAATCGAACGCGCAGAGCACCCGACAGCAGGTCGGCAAACAATGCCAATCATCTTAGAGTTCGAGGTGCTGAAAATAATCAAGTGAAAACACGACGACGAACCGGCGGAACGCTCACATTAAGTGGACGAATCAAGTTAAGAATTACGTGCTAGACTGCTACGATGCCAGCATTAACCCTGTTTGCGGAGGCTTTATAGTGCGTATGTATACTCTGTGGTGCCAGAAATACCCAGAGCTTCAGAACGTTTCGCTTCAGTCTTTGCGAAATCAAGCCAAACACCTCCGGAAAAATGGATATGTACGCGGAGCGCTTTCCCAACCGCTGCTTGATCAAGCTGCAGACGAAGATGACGAAGCGACATTAAGACCAACCACAGAAGGCAGTCACCTTCTGAAAGATGATCGCAATATCAGTACAAGGAGGAACATCAACATACAAGTTCCTCTTAAGCCCCAAGATCTGGCTGAAATGGATGCCTCCCTTCATTGAGATATCTTGCACGAGTCCGACCTCTGGACCATCAATCGCTCAGTTTATGGTACTGCGAGAGCTTTGGCTAATTCAAATCGAAGGCTCAAACCGACGATGTATAAAAAGACCAAAAGACGATTGCATCAACTGAACAAGAAAATTGGATGGGCAACACAGAATGCGTCTCGTGTTCAATGTGTGATTGATTACATAACATCTGGTAGGCCGTTTACGGAAAAGGTTCGAAAGTTCACGCAAGGACTAAGGATCGTGCATTACACACTGAACAAGTCAAATCTGCTGACAATCAAGCAGCATATTGTTGACAAAATACGGCTGTTATCTAACGCAAGGAGGAGAATACAGAAGAGGGAGAGATGGATCAGGGAGAATCAACAGTTTCTCGCTGACCCATCACGCCTCTTCAGTGATCTTCCTGTTTTATTGGAAAATCCACCCAGGCCAAGGAGGTAGAGACTTCTTGGAGAGAGGTGTACAAGATCCCGAAAACACTAGAGTTGAAAAAATATACTGACAATATCATCCGCTTCAAGGAGTTTTGCGACAACCTTATAAAATCTGAGGAGAAATGTCCATCAGTCACTGCCGAAGAGGTGAAAAAAGCACTCAGAGGCACGAAGAACTTTTCCGCTGCTGGACCAGATTGTATCAAGAACTTTTGGTGGAAGAAGTTTACTTTTATACACCAACATTTGGCCCGCATATTCCACTCATTTTTAAAGTCAGAGACGCCCATTTCGCAGTGGCTGGTGTTAGGACGCACTATATTCCTGCTGAAAAAAGGCAACTTGTCCAGCCCAGAGAATTGCAGGCCAATAACTTGTTTGAACACTGTATATGATCTTTACAGCTGTCCTAAACAACAGGGGTTTTCAACGAATTGAGCCTGTATGGCGAGGGATGTACGAACAACGTGGCTCGAAAAAAGGTGTGGCAGGCTGTCGAGAGTACCTGCTAATTGACAGGTGTGTCTGTAAAGACGCTGTATCCCATCAGCGCGTCATGTCAATGGCCTGGATTGACTACCGGAAAGCTTTCGATTCAACCTCTCATAGACTTATCATCTGTCTGTTGGAAAGCTTGAAGGTACATCCACACATAGTGAGACGCATAGCGAGATTGATGCCTCTTTGGGAAAATAGATTTACTATCTCATCTAGAAATTATCGTCTGACAACGAACAACGTCACCTTCCAGAGGGGTGTCTTTCAAAGTGATACCATGAGCTCTTTGCTTTTTTGAATCACACTTCTGCCTATATCTCTCGCACTACGAAATTGACCTGGATACCTCTGTGGCGACACTAATTAGAGTGAGCATAAGGTCACTCATGTATTTTATATGGATGACCCAAAGATCTATGCCTCTGGTAAAAGCAAACTTCAAACTGCTACAAATATCGTCAAGAACTACACAGGAGAGATTGGGATGGACTTTGGTTTGGCCAAGTGTGCCACAATTCAACTGAAGAAAGGAAAGATTGCTGGCGTTCCCACGGGCCCTGAGCTCGTGGATATAAGTTTTATTAGACTAGACATCTTAATACTTGAGAGACCTATACATACCTGGGCGTGCCTCGAAGCCGCATTCAGGACGTAACATCAGTGAAGGAGTCTCTCCGAAGATGGATACAAGCACCTTTTTCGACAGATTTGGTCTTCCCATCTGTCAGCGTTAAACAAAGTATCTGCGACTAACATGCTTGCCGTCCCGGTTCTACTCTACACTCGTTTGGGGTGGTTCAATGGACGAAGAACGAGCTTAAGGCCCTTGATGTCACCCCACGTAAGATCATGCATATGCACAAAAGCTAGCATATCAATTCGTCAGTTCCGCGATTATACATTTCACGCCGTCAGGCGGACGCGGACTTCTGACCTCTCCTAAAGATGGTCAGGAACCACGAGATGATTGGCGAAGGAGCGTTCCTTTACAAAGCCTGAATTTTATCATCAGAAGTGAGGAAAGTACATTAATCCATCTAGATGCTTCAAGACTGAAAGCAGAAGTAAAGAAAGCAGAGGTATGAAAATTTCACCAATAGCTACTCGACAAGCATATGCATGGAAACTTTCACAGATATGTATAAAAACTTTCCTTGTCAAAGGAGCAAACTTTTGCTTTCCTCAAATCATCAGTACCCAATTCAGGTACAGAGGTTTTATTTACACATTCCAGGACGGTGTCATTTCCACCTTAGCATACCGTGACCGCATTTCATGTCAAGAAGTTCCCAGTGATAGGAGCAGAGCGTGTCATAGTCTATAGACATAATGCGGCCCTAAGAATACTTTATTACCATCTTTGTCGCTCTTACGATGTTGGTCGCGACCCTGCCCTGCCGAACGCTACAAGGAATATAGAGTCAATTATCCGAAACGAGAAGTGCCAAATTTTCTGGAACTACGATTTTCGGGCAACAGTCTCCGTTGCGCACTTGAGGTCTGATACTGTTCTCCAAGACTTCGAAATACGATCTATATTGGTGATCGAATTCTGGGCTCCATCCGAATACAACATCACTGCAAAGGATAATGAAAAAGAGGAGAGGTATCAAGACCTTAAAAGGGAGCTGCAACGACTGTACCCAAAATATTCGGTGCTAGTAATTGTCCCTGTGATAGGTGCTCTCGGAGGTGCGAAACTATCAGAAAGAAAGAATCAGAAGAAAGCTGTCACCCTTGGATCGCTTCGTGTCCTCAAGACACAAGAGGGTTTCGTCGGGCTGTCGTTGTGATTTCGTCGTGCCCTGTAACCACCCATCTCACGGTTGTGAGACGTGACCATGGGTGTGATTTACCGCGGTTCGACTGGGGGCTACTGACATTTTTTAGGTGTTAGTTGCTCTCGGTAGGACCCTGCGGTGGTTGTTTAGCTCTTTTTTTTAATTACATATATATATATATATATATATATTTTTTTTTTAAATGTATTTTAATATGCTTTATTTTATATATTGGGCAAAGCCTGGGTTTTACCCCACCGTCCACGGGCTGGGTTACAGCCAAGTGCATGATTATTATTATTATCCAATCATATAATTCACATCTTTTTATTACTTATCCCTAATTAAAGCCATCTCTTCTTTCTAAGAATTACATTTATTGAGGAATGTATGATTTATATAAAGAAATTCAATTCCATTATTTACGAAAAAATTATTAGAATTGATAAAAACATAAAATAATTGTAACAGAAAATTAATAAGCAATTGAATTCAGTTTACTGAAATGATTCCCAGGAATATATAATCGTCCTCGAAAATAAAATATATGTATCCTGCATGAAACATAAAAAAGCTCTCTTACCTCGCCTCTTATAAAATTTTTAGATATATATGACAGTTGCGACAGAGTTTGTCTCTTAGGAAGATATACATAAACTGCAGAAAATAAACTTTCAGGGGCTGTTAAAGGAACGTGTATCAAATCGTTTCCATCTGAGTCATTCAGGTATTCAAAAATATGTAATTATCCAAACGAACTGTATATACATTACTAATAAATACTCATAAGTAATTTGCATATAATTTTTTTAATGAATTTGCTTTCATTTTTGATTCAATGTGGAAGTAACATTTATTTTTATTGAATCAGTGGAAAATGAAATTTACAATTTTTCTCTGAAAAGTATATTAATGGTCTTTCTTTTAACCCAATTAAAAACGTGACAGTATTCTCATCTTCATTCAAACCAAGATTAGCAATTCAACTTTCTGACTGTGTATTGGCGGTTGATAGAGAATAGAGAAATTTCTGTAACTTTTAATAAAGTCAGAAGTAGAATAAATTGAATTGAATTTCACCCAACCTGGAAATAAAAATCCAATATTGTTCATGTGTCCGATTTTTTGAAACCTTTTACGATTTACGAATAAAAACTTCGAAGAACTGAGGAGAACATTTAGGTTGATACATATAAGGAAAAATCCCACGAGGCTTTTCTTCAGGACGCAACCTTGAATTTTTTTCTTTTCCTAATTCCCTTTTCTCTCACCCATTCCTTTGATTTTTATGCCAGTATACACAGTACACATATTTCAGACCATATTCTCGAGGGTGTACGACGTATATTTGTTTTTTTTTGTCGTCTTCTTTCCATCGCATTTATTTCGTGACGAGAATTTTTCAATACATTTGATCATCGAGTATGATCAAGTGGAATTCCAAGATCATACTTCATTGAAACCATGCTATCCCAATGCATTGTATATGAAATATGAAGATCGCCAGTCACTCAGAAAAATTTGTATTCGCCCTTTGAGAGGGTCCGTAAGTTTTTACCCCGCCCTCCATCCATATTTTACGTAATTTTCACCCAATACATTTTGTTTATAAATTTATTTAAGAGTCATCCATGAACAACGTAAGACAGTTTGGATGGAGGGTGGTCTGGTTATATCTCACTGTTCATTATGAATTAAGAAAATAGTTCAACTTTAAACCAAGTAGTTGAATTAGAACCAAAAAATATGACATTTCTACCAAAAAGATCAAAAGGTTAAATTTTCATTGAATAAAGACTTTGTAGTCAACAAAAAGGAAAATGTCAGACTAAATGGGAAATTTCCAAGCCAAAACAAGGGCTTTCTAGTAAATATAGTGCTAAATTTTCAGTCAAATAATTAAATTATTAACCAAAAAGATGAATTTTCAGCCAAAAAGAATAATTTTATACTAAAAAAAACTTAACGAAATACATAAATTGTTAACCAAATAGTTGAATTTTCAACAAATTTCAGAAATTTTCTACCAATTGATTGAATTTATAAACAAAACAGAAAAACTTCCAACCTCAAATGGAATAGATCAAATTAAATTAAAAAAATAAATTTTAAATTTAAAAAACAAATTTTCGAACAAACTGTTAAATTTTCTACCAAATTGTTGAATTTTTGAACCAAAAATCGCATTTAGAAAAAAGTAGTTCAATTTTTAACCAAAGAGATGAATTCTCAACCTATAAAGATGAAATGTAATAGTTGATATTTCAACCAAAGAAGATTTTAATTTCAAATCAGAAACAGTTGAATTTGACCAAACAGTACGAATTTTCAACACTTGAATCCTCAACTGAAACAGATCAATTTTCAACCAAACAGTTGTATGTATGACCACAAAATTTATTTTCTATCAAAAATACATATTCTCAACAAAACGCATAAATTTTCATTCAAATAATTGAACTTTCAACCAAAAATGAAATAGTTAATTTTTGGATAAATAGAAAATTCTTAACCAAAAGAACTAATTATAAACAAAATAATTAAATTTGCAACCATGTGAATGGATTTGTATCTAAAATCGAGGGGCCATTCACTCTGAAATCAGAAGAATTTTCGGCAACGATTGCATTTGATTTCATGTGCTTTCATTTCTGATTTAGTAGGATTTCATACGATTACTTCTTTCTTGTAAGCCAACTACGATTTCAATAGCGACATGTAACTAATTTCAATCAACACGCTCTGACTGTCCATTTACTGCTGTCGACTCCCATCTAGACTTGTAGACTCGCACTGAATGCTCTCGACTCGGTCTGACTCCGTCTGACTCCATCTGATTACACGCTGACTGCTTGATGATTGCTCGCACGGGTCGCACTCTCACTTGCACTATATGACGTCAGGGACGGCGCAGCCAGCATGGACGCCACGGAGAATAGCATTATTAAACTTTCTTTAATTAAACTTTCTTTACGGCAAATATATATTTTTTTTGAGTAAATGAAGATTGTACATGAATACTAAAAAATATATATTCTAATTTTATTTGGATTTTATCATATTTCAGTTTTGTACCGCTTTCTTCTTGAAACTGAATAATTTTGATTTAAATTGTTCAAAAGTTTACAATGTTCTTGCAGGGTAGAAGCTTTAAAAGTTGAACAACTTGACGTTAATAACTTAAATTATTTCTAAGTTAAATGCTTAAAATGAAAGTATAATCATGATGACAATTGGAAACGTTAGAAATCGACAAGCGAAATGAAATCAAGAAAGTTGAAGCTTGTATGGATTCGAAATTTCATTTGTTGCCAAAATTATAGTGCCCGAAAGTTTAGTAATTTAATCTT
>CAKNXH010000127.1:443956-510344 GCA_932178445.1 Andricus quercusramuli
TATATATATATATATATATAATGATAAAGTACTGATATGGAGGAAGGTCTGCGAAAAATGTTGTGAACCTAACTTATTTATGGTAGGAAAATATATTCATTTTATTTCACTAATATATTGTATACAACATAAAATTCATTGAAGAATAAAGCTTTATATATTTCACAGTCTTTGATATTTCAAAATTTTGTGACTAGATCATGAGTCATAAGATTATAATAAATAAGTATTCATAATAAATATGAATAAATCATAAGATAAATTCACTTTCCGCTTATAAACTTTTGCGTTCTGATGTTGAACATTGGGAGTACTTTTCATCAAATATTTGAGCTGACGGAACAAAATTCGTGAGTTGGCATCCAAACTCGGATTGTATTTAGAACAGGAAACCAAGAAAACCAGAAAGTGAACGAGAATTTTTTGAGACCGGGAAAAACCAGGAAACGACAGTGCATTTTTTTTGTTGACCGGGAATTTTCGAAATTTTTAAGAGAAAAATCTATTCATCGAAAATATTTAAGTTTAAAACCAATTTGATTCAGAAAATTGTAATTAAAAGAAAGAACCGTTTTTTAATATATGGCAATATCTGACTGTTTACATTAAAAACTAAATAATTTGAAACTAAATTGTTTGAAATACGGAGCCTTGGATCGTTAAAATTTCAGACAACTAAACTTAAACTTTGAATATCACAATTGTAATTCTTCTATTTCCAAGTTTTCTAATTTGCGAGTCAAAGAGTTGAAGTTTAATATATAGATAACAATTAAACAAATATTTTTTAAAATTCGTGTAAGTTTATGAGATATTTAGAAGTCTTAACAAAATTCCAAATTGATTTAAAACTCAAAATGGTTTGAAATAATGTTAAGCAAAATGTACATTTTTGACGATTACTAAATCAATTTTTGATACCATTCAAGGAATTGAAAAGTATTAAGTTAGAAAACTTTCAAGAGATTGAAAAAAAATGAAAGTTTTGATGACTGAATAAAAATAAAACTTTTGTTAATTCAGAAAAATTCGAGTAAGTAGAAGAGATATTTAAAAAAATTATTAAGATTTCCAAGAAAATTGAAAATGATTTTTTTATTCTGAATAATTAATTTCACGAGAATATCATAAAAAATTTTAAAGGATTTTCAAAATTGTCAAAAACAAATCTGAAAGATTTGAAGGCAATTAGTTTAACTATTTTAAATCATTTTAATATAATAGATTTTAATATATATAATAATATTTTAATATATATTTAATATATTTTAATATTTTAATGTATAATATATTTTAGTATAATATAATTTTAATATATAATAAGGAATTTTGAATAATTTCAGAAAAATTTTGAGTAAATTTCATTAATAAGTAGAAGTTTCGTAAAAATTTCAAAAGTAATTTGAAATTTTAAGTTATTTCAAAAAATTTCAAGCAAAATGTGGAGTTTTGATAATTTTGTATCATATTACGGGTTTTGAAAGGTTTAAAGCAATTATCTTAAGATACCTGGAAGAATTTAAAATCATTTTTTATTCTGACAAAAAATAGTTCTGAAAGAATATTTAAAAATATTTTAAAACAAATACAGATTATAATGTATGATTAACAATTGAAGCATTTCTAATTTTTTACGACTTGCAATACATTTATTTATTTTCTATTATAAAAAATTTGCAGGTTAACAGAGATGATAATCGTTTAACTTTTATTGTTTCTGCAACTAAATTGCTGAAAATGATATAATTTTGTAAATTTATAAATTGGTTCATTTATTCTTCAATTTAGAGAATTGAAAATGATAACGTGGATTTATATATTTTTAATCTTCAAACTGCCAAACTGATTAAAGTTTAAAATTTTCAATTTTGCAGTTTAACAACATTTAATTTGAGATTGTTCATTTGATGTGTCTTAGAAGCTTCCATCGCATCGGTACGCGTAGATTATTGAGAGTCTAAATAAAAAAATGCTGAGCGTTAATATTAAAAGTTTGAAGTACAAAATTTCAATTTCAAAATTTGAAGTTTAGTTTATATAGCTTCAAATTAAAACATTCTTAGCTTCAAGAGTTCGTCAGAAATTGTTGTGAAACGGGGAAACCTCGGGAAATGGCCAAGAAATTTTTACCTGACATAAAACGGCCACCCTGCTATTGGTACAAAAATTATGACGAATTTTTCATATGTACAGTTTTCACTAGTAAATACGTTGAACGTGAAATTTTTCAGTTTGAACCAAAGAAACATGTTATAATAATGCTTTTCTGGAAGAAAATTCGTTTCGCGATTCAAGAGTTTGGAATTTTTTCGCGATTTTCAAACGTGTTTAACACCACAACATTTTTTCTCTCATTAAACAAAAATAACAAATTGTCTATTTGGTCAAAGCTAAAGAAAACTCAGGCCTGACATATTCAACTTTTTTTTACAAAAGAGTGCATTCAACTCACTTCAAAATAAACATGTGCTTTTGTAGATTTACAAAAACTTCTACATAAGGCAAAAATATTTAAAATGTTAATTAAAAAATAAGAACAGAAGATATTATACGTTTTAAAAATTTCGTTGCAACGCGCACACTCGCTGCGCACTCAAACTGTAGAGGGCCTTGCTATAGTGAGCTCACCGCCATCCCATAGCGACGAAGGAAGGGTGGCACGCTGAATGCACTGACTACACTGATTGCTCTCTTGATTCCTCTCTTGATTGCTCGTGATTACTCGCCGCTCGCGTTAACTCTTACTGATTCGCTTACGATTTCAGAATATTTTAAGAGATTTCTGCTGATTTCACACAATTTTCATTACTTTCAAAATATTGGATCTTTTTCAAAAGATCCACTCAGATTCCGCTGATTTAGATGATTTCACGAAGTGTTATGCTTGTTGCATTTGATTTCATACCGATTTCAAACGATAAAACTCCTTGATTCGAGAGTGAATGGCCCCTCGTCTAAAATGATGAATTTTTAATGAAAAAATAAAAAATTCAACCTCGAATTCAACAGAGTGGTTTAACTTCGGACAAAGTATAGTTCAGTTCCTACGAAATTGTTGAATCTTCGAGTCGAAAATACGAATTTTCTACTATACAGTTTAATTTTAAACCCAAAAATGTGAATTTTCAGCTTGAATGAATATTTTCAACCAAAGTAGATCAATTTTCAACCAACAATTGCAGTTTTAACCAAAAAAGTTGAGATTTCTACAGAAAAAGATGAATTTTCAAGCAGAAAAGAAAGAAAAATTCCATCAAGTTTCAAGTGAGACAAAAGAAACTTTTAATAAAACAGTTGAATTTTCAACCAAAGAGAATGACTGTAAAGCTTTGATGAATAAATAAGAATTTTCATAATTTATATGGGCTAGAGAATAATAAATTGAATAAACATTGAAATTCATTTTTAATACATACAATTAAACTATTAGGCTAGAAAATTAGAAATTTTTCTTCGAAAATAAAGTACTGGACTACGCTACATTGTAGGTGTTGAAGAAATGATAAAATTGTAAGTTTTTGAAACTAAATACTTATTTTTATCATCACATTTTATTTTCTTAGGTTGTAAAATCTTATTAGGATTTGCGGATGGGGGGTCGAAGAAAATCCCACGATATCTTACCTCGGGGGTTGAAATTTTTAGAAAAAAATCTTACGTCATGTTTGGATGACCCCTTATGTGCTCATTCATTTATTATTATTTCATGAATTAATGATTATTGTGGTTAACATTAATAATAATATCAGTCATAATAATTTAAATATAATACTACATAATAATAATATTACCAGTTAGATTAAAAGTAATACCGTTGCAATGATAGAAAAAATAACATAAATTTTGTTTACATTTAATACAATAGATACTACAGTGATCGCTAGATTGTTCGGACTATTGATTAATTTTATTGTAAACGCTTACAATAACATACCCCCTCCCATGTGAGACAGCAAAGAAAAATAGTTGGCCTACCCCCCCCCCCCCATTCATCCCCAAAAGACTCTAGGTAATTTATGCTCGATTCCAAAGGAAATCTTTTCACAATAATTATGAGTAAAGGACTTCTTTCTTTCAAGTTGATTTTAAACTTCTCGACTGATTTTTAAATTAAAAGCAAACTCTAAATCTAATTGTCCTTAAAAGCTTTTAAGCTTAAAAGCATCTTAATCAGTATATAAATTCAGAGTAGTTAATTTAAAATTTAATTTAGACCAGTACAGAGCTTTTGCCAGTAACATTTTCAAGGTTTTGAAAACATAAAATACATTAATCCCTCAAAATAAATAAAAAATTAATGACGCCTAGTTATCATAGGAGCTGGAGGATTTGAAAATGCAGGAAAATTCGTTTGGTATAAATTTGCAAGGGAATTTGATTTAATTCTGCATCAGATCGTATGATGTACGTTCCTATCTATCCACGAATAATCAGACGGAACTGATTTCACTACTTCGATTGGATCTCAAATAATTTTTCTATGTATTTTTCTTGATTTACAATTGATATTAGATGAAATAACATATTTGTGATTTTACTTTCCTTTGCAAATCGAAATCAAAGTTCGATATTTATAGGAGAATGATTCTAATGATTCTAGTGTCCTTGAATAAATCAAGAAGAAAGAAATAAGTACGAGAAGAATTAAAAATTTAGCATTTATCAACGATAGTATTATATATAGTTTATACACTGTGAAAGAAATTATATATAATATTTCCCAATATATAATTTTTCCGCCTTGGGGACACGAATATAATCTCTATAAATTACTGTTATAATGTACCTGTCGCACAATATTCTCTTCGAAATTCGAAATTAATTATTATCAGCTTCGTCATAAAAATGCTTTGATTCATTTCAGCATTCAATTTTAATTATACCTATAAATGGTTCAATTTTATAAAGCACACAAAGTGATACGCATATAATACCGATTGTCAATGCATCTTCTGAATTCATTAACTTTGATGTCAAACATAATTAACTGCATGTTTTGTAAAATCTATGATCCTTTTTAATTACTTCATGGAATTAATTTGATATTTATATAAAATTAATCAATACCGTGCTCTTGTTGAACGAGTTGAATTCAAGTGATCAGCTTAATGAAAAGGTTCAAAAAGAAAAAGGATCATATTGATGCACGATATTTTAATCATTTTATTTGCATTTAATAACAATAATTTAAAATTTTGAACAGAAAATATCAAACCAAGTTTCAAGGGGGAAAAGACAAATCAATGACTTATCAAATTTATGTCAAAAAATATTTGTCTATTGTCAAATATAATTAAATGACTCACATTCTCCTTCTGAATTACACAAAAAGCTACGGAGAAGTTTAATCTTAACGGAATTTATTTTAGTTCTGTGTGATTCAATGGAATTCAGTGCACTACAATATTATTTAAAACGAATTGAGTGGATTTCAATAGAATCCAGTGGTATCCCAGGTGGAAAATTCAGTTGTCCACCGGAGTTCACCACCAACGCAGTACTGGCCTAGTACTGGTCACCAGTACAGATAATCGGCAGTTCGCCCAGTACTGGCAGACGATTGGCTCCACGATCGGGCAGTACTATGCCGACAGTATAAACATTTGGGACATGAAAAATACGTTTAAAAATATGGTTAATGTGTTCTAAAACTTCGGAAAACTATAAATACGAATAGCGAACAAAAAAATTTCTGTTTTGTTTTTAAGGAAAAAAATGCAAGTTCCATCTTTATGATAAATTGTAAATGTCCAGAAAAAATTACATTTGATGTCATTCTTAATCGTTGTAAAGTATCCTAAAACACCTTAGAAGCAAAACGTTACACGAAAGTTAACAAAAAATTTGATATTAAAAAAACTGTCGCAGTACGCGATAAAATTTCCAAGTTCCGTCGACACAATTTTTAAATGCTCATTAAAAATTACATTTTATGACAATATCAAAAGTTGAAAAATGTTCTACAAAGCGCAAAAACAAAATATTACACGCAGGAAAATTGTAATCGATTTAAATTTATTATTCAAAAATTATTTCATTTATGTTTCCATCAAGAGTTCATTTATTTTACATCTATACATGAGAGCTTGCATGAAAAAATGCATGGACGTGAAGTAAGCTAGAGTAGTATGCCAAGACAGAAAAGTGTGACGACAAATAGTTTGTAAACAGAGTGACAAATAGTGAATGACGCCTGAAATAAAGATCTTGGATGCTAATGGGCGCAAGCGGGCAACCACAAATAACAATTTTGTGAGGCTCTTCCTGGGGTGATCGCTAGAGAGATTGATCAGCAGCCTGGGTCGGGGCAGTGTTGCAGAACGAACGTGTCATTTGAATAAATAACACGAAAATTCTAGATCAATCTAAAAAATCTATACCCCCTGCTTTCAATAGAATTATATAAAGGATCATAAGTTGAATTTTAATAGAACCCAATTAAATTCTGCGTAAATTCACTGTGATTAAGTGGAATTTAACAGAAATCAGTAAAAGGTGAATTCAAAAGAATTCAAACCGAAATCGTTATACTGAATAAAAAATAAATTCTGCTAAATTATCAGTCAACTTAAGTAAAACTAACTGAATTCAAACAGAACCGACTAAGCGTTTCGTTCAAATTAAAGAAAAAATCAAGTGGGAACATTCAAGTATACCATCGCCTCGAATCACATAAACTCAGCAAACGTATTATCTGTTTCTGCAAGTTTGAAAAATTCTTCTTTTTCTATCAAGAAAATTTTTCTAATATGCTAATTAAAACCTGTTTTGGCTATTGAAATTATTTTTCATACTATTATGAACAATAAATAATTATTTGTTTATTTGTAAATCTGGAAATCTTTGCAATGATTTAAAATCTCGTGAAAATCTAGCAAGATGAAATCTTTGCTGTTTTTTTTTTTCGAAAAATATCGTTTTCAATTGACCCAAGTATTATGCCTGTAAAGAAGATTTTTCTATTGACATTAGGGCCTATAACATTTTTTCTGTGTTCCGATATTAATTAGTTAATTAATTTCCAACTGTTTTTCAAAAGGATCGACTTACTGGACTCGTCAGTAAGGCTATGTGAAACTTTATTACAGAAAACTGCATCTTGTCTAATACAATAACAAAACAAGGACAAATACATCCCTTTGGAGATTCATTTTCTGGAATCTATCAACCGGCTTTTCAAATAGAGCAGAAAACTTACAGAATTTTGTTAAGATTTGACCCTTAGTTACAAATTCATTAAGTGCGACGTTGTCGTGTTTACGGCTATGACCTCTCTATAAAATTCTTAATGTCGGGTTACTGTTACTATGAAATTCGTAAAATTTGCTAGTTTCCTTTTTGATCACAGACCGGAAGGGTCCTTTTCTAATCAGATAGTGAAAGTTATTCTATTTTGTAAATATTAAATATCTGTTTTTTTTAATGAAAATTATTAAGATGAAAATGTTTTTTAATTTGCATCAGTGTTGGTATGTTACATGCCATAACATAGCGAAGTCCAAGCCAAGTCTCAATTCGCGCAGTTGTAACAAGAATAATATACAACGTTACAAATATTGGAAGAGAAGGAAAAGAGAGAAAATGACTAAGGGAAAGTTTAAAATTCCCTCTTTCGGATCACTAATCAACTCGCTTAAATAATAATGATTTCTCTTCAGCTTGGTAATTGTTGATCTTTTAATTTAAATTTTGTCCCCTATCCCTGGCCGGAATAACATTAGAAAAATTTGGTTGTGTTTAAAAAAAAAGTTAAATCAAAATTTACATCAATTATATTAAGTTTCAATCCATATGTATGGTTGAAATGCACTATATTATTGACTGCAAAATTGACCAAAATCACAAACAAACTTAATTTTTTTTTTTTTTTAAATATACATCATAATTAATTTAGATAAATTAAAATGTATAAGGTAGGACTGATTTGCATAGCCTTATTGACGAGTTCAGCGAGTCAGTCCGGAACGAAACATAAAAACTCTAATTTTTATTTTATTTGAAAATGAATAGACATTTTTTAAATTATTGCGAAACACAGAACAAATAAATATTATCGAACCTTATGCCAATACAAAATTCCTTGACAGTTATTGTGAAATCACTTGAAATATTTTGGAATCCCTTGAAATTCTTTACATTTCACGGATATCATACTAATTCTCTTGAAGTCCCTTTAAAACGATGGAGGTCCCTGGCAGTCCCTCCTGTGTGGAAAAATTTTATATCAGTCTGGTGTCAGGTCTGGCTTTATCTAGACTGTTTAGTGTAGAAGATCTAATCTGGCCCAGGTCTGACTCAATCCAGACCGCCCAGTCTGGATGGTCTGGTCTATCCCAGGACTGGCTCTGATCAGGTATCCCAGAACAAAACAAGTGCTAAGTTCGATCAGCAACTTTTTCTTGGATGTATTTCGAAAAAGTTACAGAGTCTCTAGAATGATAGAAAATAATAAATTTACACTACCAAATAAGATTTTTTTCTTATCACCTTGAAAGTCTGGTTTGATTCATGTTTGGCGCTGATCAGCTCAATAAACCTACAATGACATTATCTAGTGGCTGATCAGCCAAACACTAGAAGCTGACCATGCGGTCTGGTCTTGACCTAGAAAAAAAAATACGATAAACTTCTGGCCAGGCTCAGGATAAACCATCTGGTTAGCGTCAAGACTGGAAACCAGGCGTTCTGGTCTTGGCCGGGCTAACGCAAGAATATTTTTCTATGCGGGCTTGAAATCCTTTAAGAAATATGAAAATCCCTTCCAATCAATTGAGATTCCGTGAAATCTTTCAAAATCCTTGAAAGCGCTTGAAATCTTAAAAATCCCACAAAAATGTCTTATAATCCTTTAAAATCCATGGAAATTCCTTAAAATTTCTAAAATTCGTTAAAATCTCCAAAATGCCATGAAATACTTTTTAAAAATTATGAGATCCCTTAAAATCTTTGAAATCCCTTTGAAGTCCGAGGAAATCTTTCCGAATCTATTGAAATACTTCTCTAGCTTCCTTCACGCCCATGCATTGTTTCATGCAAGCTCTCCTGTTTCTATGGTTTCTTATGTCTTTTTGGATTGAGGTCTCATTCACATATTCTAACCATTCTCTCCACGGTCTGCCTCTGGACATACTGCCATTTACTTTACCTTTATACACTTGCTTCGTTAGGCGTTCATCTTTCATCCTTTCAACATGTCCGAACCATCTTAAGTGATTTCTTTCCCATGTGTCAACTATTGTCTCTTTTGCATCATATTCTTTGCGGACCATTTCGTTTCTCACTTCGCCCATCATTGTTTTCCCGCAAATTGTGCGCAGAAGTTTCATGCCAATCGCGTTAATTTATTTTACTCTTATCCTTTTATTGACATGTCCATGTCTCGCTACCTTATAGCGCAGTGGGTACAAATACAGAATTTTGTATTGCCATTTTAGCTTTTTTTGATATATTTTTACTTTTGAGAATGGACCCTGCTCTACCGATAACCTCATGACCCTCGTTTATGCGCCTACCTAACTCCCCATCTATATTCCCGTCACTAGTGAATAGGCTACCTAGATGTATGTACTTATCAACTTGTTGAAATCTCTCATCATTTAGGACAATCTTGCACATTGTTTTCTCACCTTTTCCTTCAAACACTATGATTTTTGTTTTGTTTACGTTAATTTTGAGGCCCACGTTCTTCATGATTGTATTTAGTTTGCTTAACATTCTTTGCAAGTCTTTGATTGATTCTGCTATGAAAACCTTGTCATATGCGAAAGCTAACCCACCTACCCTCACTGTCTCGAGATTGACACCTTCTTATCGTCGAAGAGGGCCATTCTCAGAATCTTGTCCATAAATATGATAAATAGCCATGAGGACATAACGCATGCTTGTTTAACGTCTTGCATAATATCAAACCAGTCACTCAGTTTCCCAATAACCCTTACACTCGCTTTATTATCTGCATATATTGGTTTTTATTGCTTGTAGGAGCCATCCATTGACTCCGTACTCTTTAAGGACTTCCCCAAGTTTACTTCTATCTATCTTGGGAAATGCTTTTTCTAGGTCAACAAACGCACAAAAAACTTTCTTTCCTACTTTCAAACTTTTTTCTGTGATCTGTCTTAAGCTGAATATTTGATCCGTACATGATCTTCCTGGCATAAATCCACTTTGGACTTCCCATATCTTTTCTTCTGTTATTTTCATTACCCTGCGGATAAGTATTTTTTATTATATTTTACTTACGATACTTTATAAGCTGATATCTCTGTAATTCTTGCAGATGCTTCTATCTCCCTTCCTGTTGTATATTTGTACGATAATCGCTTTTCTCCACTCGTCTGGGACTTTCCCCATCTCGATACATAAATTTATCAATTCGCACAGCCTGTGAAATATGTACTCGCCATCGCATTTAAGCATTTCACCGCTAATACTGCATTATGTTCTATGTTGCAGTTCTGTTGTCCTATAGCTTGACCTTCTAATAATTCTTCAAGATAGTCTTTCAAAGCGTCTACGATCTCGTTTCACCTTCACTGTTTCTCATGCTGCCGAACTCTGTACATTTACTTCCTTTCATCTCATTAAATATTAGTTCCTTGCTTCCTTCAAAGACATTTTGTATTTTCTTCTCTTCTTCTGTCTGTAATCATTTTTGAGAATATTTCTCCCCTCATCGCTAAGACCCGTGATGTTCAACGTTCTCTTGTACGTTTCTTTCTCTTCTTGTCGAGCTACCCCAATTTCATCATTCCACCATGCATCACCAGACTTTCTTCCTGAAACCGCCGTACCACCCGCTTCAGTCGCAGTTTCAACAATGATATCCCGTAGCGTTCGTTTAACTTATTCTGAAAATCTTTTCGCATTTCCGGTTTCTGTAAATTTTAAATCTTGATTCACGCTCGTTTCGCTTGTTTGGTTCTCATTCTTCCCCATCCCCGTCCTAAGTTTATTTTGGAGACTAGAAGGTAATGGTCAGTATTGCACTCAGAGCCCCTCATGACTCTTGTATCTTTTACTAGTTCTCTTAGTCCTTCATCCGCAATAACGAAGCTCATTATACTGTGGCTATTTCCCCTACGCCAGATGTACATGTGGATCATTTTATGTCTAAACGAAGTATTTTTAATGAATAGGCCCTTTCCTAAGCATAAGAAATTCTAACTACCTTTAAATCTTTTTAAATCCGTTTAAATTCCTTAAAATCCTTTAAAGTCATTTCAGACCGTTCGAAATCCCGGAAAATGCTTCAAAACCTTATGAAATCCCTTCAATTCTTCGAAATCCCATTAAAATCCCATGACATCATTCAGAATTCGTGAAAATCCTTCAGTACCTCTTAAAATCCTCTGAAATCCCATAACTTCGTTTAAAATATTTTCAAATCTCTTGAAATCTCTGAACATTTTCTTGGAATTCCTAAAAATCCATTGAAATCATTTATGATACCCGGAAATAATTCTCAAATCATTAAAATCTCAAAAAATCCTTCAATATTTCTGAAATCCAGTGAAACATCTTAAAGTCCCTGGAAATCCCTTAAAATCTTTTTTAATCCACGGAAATCGGTCTTAATTCCTTAAAATTTCTCAAAATGCGTCAAAATCTTTGAAATTCCTTGAGATTCCCTCTGAAATTACTGGGTAATTTCTTTAAACTCTTGAAATCTTTTTAAATCGTGTATAATCTGTGAAACCTCTCATAATCCTTTTGAATCGTTTCAAATACCCTAGAACTTTTGTAATCTCTTTATATCTTTTGAACTATCGCATGAATTGAAAATAATTGATATATTGTTGATATATTAAGTAAGAAATATGAAATCTTACAGAAGAAGGGGGGATTGCTAAAATCTTACGAATCGTTAAAATGAAAGAGGTGAGCGTCTAAAATTTCAAAAATCATCCTTCATTAATGGACGTTCCCGAATGATTTGCTGTAATTAATATTTGAAAGCGATTTTTTTTTCTCTGTATGATACGAGTCCTGTTTGGTGACTATCAAAGAAGATATCTCTGGACCATATCGCGCAGGCTTCTCTGAAGCAGGAGGTCCTCGAGAAATAGAGAGGGAGGTAGAATGGACGAAAGAGACGACGGTACATTTTCGTCAGTAATACCGCGACGGTGAGACCGTGTCGAACTATATTTCCCCTTTCAACCACTTTGTAACCTGTTGCCGAGTTTGAAAATCAAATAATTCGTAAATTAAATTGAACGTGAAATTCATTTTACTCTTATGTGACAACCAGAAATATGTAATCCCGACAATTTTAATGACCAGGTAACAACTTTGTTAACTTCATGAAATACTTCACTAATATAAAACTGAGGTCAAAATAAATTGTGATCAGTTCCTTCGATTTAAATCAGGCACCTCAATGTTGTATACCATTTAACTTTCCCTGCATCAATTTGTTAATTACAAAATTAAATTCTTCTACTGCCTACAAAAAATTGAAAGTCTAGACTGAGGCCATGTACCACTTACCCAATTCCTACCCTACCGACAGTTTTTTCTTAACAATTCACGCCCACACAAAATGAGAAAAATGAATTTTATTGTAATTTAACAAATTTAGGATTAGTGCTTTTCATTTGATTTTCCAAATTTTATACTGATACTTTCTTTTCTCGTCTGGAAGTGAGTTGTTGAGAAAAAAATGTCAGTATAGTATAAATTGGTTAAGCGTTACATGGCCTTAAAAGAGAAAAAAATGATTGTGAATAGCCCAATGCTGTAGGCAAAATAACCATCTCTATTATTTTCTTACTCAGAGGCCTTTGACTCATTTGATAGATTTAAAATAGTGTTAATAGTAGCATACATTTTGAAAAATACTAGCACAATTGTGACATGAAAATTTTTAAATATTAAATCGAGGAGTTAACTATGTTTGAAATCTAGTTTACAATATAAAATTCTCATGGTATTCTTGTTTTTTTTCGGTTCCAAGAATTCCGTAGTTAAATTTGAATGTTGGGCGTTAAAGAAGAATATAAATTTTGATTTATTCTGAATTTAATGCCTTGAATTTTAATTTTTTTAAATACTTTGAAATCTTTGAAATCCATAAAAAAATTGTACATTACTTAAAATTCCATTTCATTTCATTTGTTCCCTAACGTTCTCTAGAAAACCGTTGAAATATTTTGAATACTGTTGATATCTTAGATACTTACTAAAATTCCTTGAAATCTTTTAACATGTCCTAACATCTTGTAGGCCCTGCAAAATCGTTCCATATCTTCCGAAATTCTAGGAAATCCTTCAAAGCTCATGCAATTTTTTAAGCCTTTGAACTCATTCAGATACGTGGAGATTTTTTTAAATCTTGAAAATCCCTTAGAATCTTTGAAAATCACCTAAAATCTTTTAAACCTTTATAAATATTTTGAAATCCCTTGAAACTTTTTGAAGCTCTTTAAAATTCTTTGGAATCTATTGAAAAAAACTTCAGATATTTCAAATACTTTTAGTTTTTTTGAAATTCCATAAAACTTTTTAAAGCTCCTCAAAATTCCTTGAAAATTTTTAAAATACCCTAAAATATTTTAAGCTCATTGAAAGTAAAATCTCGTAAAACATCTTGAAATCTGTCATGTCAAATAAGAAAACTTTTTTCTCAACAATTTCTCATATCTATTTTTACCAAAAAATAAATATTCGGGATTTTTGTGAAATTGGCTCTTAACATTGGTGTCTTCATGAAAAACAAACTTCAAAATTTAAATAAAGGAATACTTTTCTTTCGTTTTTATACCATTAAGCCATTTCCCTTTCGGGATAGGCGTAACACTACCTAATTCGGGTAGTGTTTCTAGGGGGATTATTTATTACTAGTACTACTAGTGTGGGCTCACCACACCCACGACGGGCCAGCAGCACGCAATATTCCCGAACGGTCACCCATCCAAGTACTAACCGCGACCAAAACTGCTTAACTTCAGTGATCTTACGAGAACTGGTGTTTTCAGCGTGGTACCGCCGTTGGAATTAATTCGGAAAAATGGGTGTGGCATGATTAGAAAATGTTTAAATCTTTGAACTCTTCTGAAACCCTATAAAATCATCATCAAATTCCTAAAAATCCGTTCAAATTAAATTTAATTTATTTTCTAAAATTACTCAGATTATTAAAAATCCTTTGGAATTTTTGGTACTCTTTTAGAATCGCTTAAAATTTTTGAAATCTTCTGGATGTTTGTAAAATACCCAAAAATCTTTCAAATCCATTGAAATGTTTCAAATCTTTTAAGTCCTTGTAGGTCCTATAAAATCGCATAGATCTAGCGAAGTCTCTTGGAATACTTTTAAAGTGCTGTTCAAGTCCCTACAATTTCTAAAATTCTTAATAATCTTATGGAATCTTTTGATTTCTTTTGAAACCCTATGAACTTCTTAAATATTTTTGAATTCCTTGAAATTTTGTAAATACCGTAAAAATTCTTTGTAATCTTTCGAATATTCTGAAATCTTGCGAAACAATTGGAAATTTCTTAGAAATTTATTAATCTCTTGAAATTTTCATATAATTCTGCAAAATTCTTTCAAATCTCATGAAATTCTTTGATATCTCTATGAATAAACTATATACTTTGAAATTTAAAAAAATTTTGAAATCCCTTAAATCTTGAAAAATATCTAAATATTCCGTAGACATCCCTTAAACTTCTTCATGCATTTCCTAAAATCCTTTGGAATTTTTTCAATCTCTTGAAATTTTGTAAAATACTCTAAAATCTTTCACATCCATTAAATTTTTTTAACTTTCAAGTCCTCGGAGATTTAATAAAATTGCGTATGCCTGGCAAAATTCCGTAAAATAATTTGAAATCCTGTTAATTATCTTAAAATTTGTAATATCTCTTGAAATTTCTACAAAAACTTTGAAAACTTTGAAATTAAACAAAACTTCCTGAACTCTTAAAATTACTTCAAATCTTTAAACTTGTTTGAAATCCCGTAAATCTTTCAAAATATCTAAAGGAAGTTTACATTCTGTACATCTGGAAATCTTAAGTATCTTTCAAAATTCCTTTAAAAATATCAAAATCTTTGAAATCCTATAGGACACCGTAAAATCACATGAAATCTGCAGAAATCCTTTAAATTTTTATATATTTCCCAAAATTCCTTAAAATCTTTGAAATCCTTTGATATCTTGGAAACTCTTTTAAATTACATTGGAATTTTCTTAATCTCTCGAAATCTTGTAAAATACCCTAAAGTTTTTCAAATCCGTTGAAATTTTTAAAATCTTTGAAGTCCTTGAAGATCCTATAAAATTGCACAGGTCTGGTAAAATCCTTTAAAATACTTTGAAATCCTGTTGGTTATCATAAAATTTGTAATATCTCTTTAAATTGCTAAAAAATGGTAAAACTTTGTAATAAGGTGAAACTTCTTCAAATCCCTCGGAATCTTTGAATTATTCTGAAATTCCTTGGAATCTTTTTAAATTCTCTAATAGCTTTGAAACCCTATAATATCCTTTCAAAATCTTCTAAATCTCTTGAAATCTCTGGATATCTTTTGAGATTGCCATTTTAGAGATAACAGATATGTGATTTTAGCCAATTAGTGAAAAAGCTATAAAATATGTGCAAAGACAATGTGATAAAATAGTTGCTTTAGCGAACAATTTCAAAAAATACAATGTGAAAACTAGAGATCACTTTTTTATGGTATCATTATTTTCGTGTCCTGTTTTTGAATATAATAACTTCATTCTGTTATTTTCAATATAAAATAAATGAATCTGGGTTCCCACCGGTATCATGTTAACAACCACTCCAGACTGTTTTTTCTGAGTCATATCCTAATACCTGAAACTAGCCCTAAAATAATACCCTGTTTTACATAAAAAAAAAATTGATTAGCATTTCGAACTCGAAAGTTCATTGCCTCACTACTCGATTCGGGTAGTGTTTCTAGGTGGATAAATACTACCAGTGTGGGTCCACCACACCCACGACGGGTCAACAACACGCAGTATTCCCCGAACGGTCACCCATCCAAGTACTAACCGCGCCCAACACTGCTTAACTTCAGTGATCTAACGGGAACTGGTGTTTTCAGCGTGGTATCGCCCTGTTTTTACATAGTAGAATTAATGTCATTTTTTTAAATAGCAGAAAAATAGTTTCCTTATCGAAAAAGGTGTTAAAAAATCAATATATTTTAATTATTCAAATTTAAAATTTTTTTAAATTCTCAATTATTTTCTTTTCGGAATTCAATGAATTTTTTGTCGAAAACAAATTATAAATTTTGAAGCGTTAAGAAATGAACTATCGCTTTTTATGATAATAAAATTGCTCCCCTCTCGTTTTAATTGAACTTTTAATTTGACCTTCAACTTATAATGAATGGTAGAGTAGTAGGTCTTTGTCCAATGTAATTATTTTATTCTCCGTATTTTGATATTTTGAATTTGGCAACTGTCAGTTTTTATCGACATTGAGCAATTAACTCCACGCACAATGGAGGAAAATGGAGGAGAAATCCATATCGTGTCTTGAATCGGTCAAATAATTTTTATTTCATCAAGTACGAGGGTCGCTTTAATAAAAGAAAATGTACCCGTTCCACTTTTTCCGCAAAGTAAATATTCTATTACATTTTTTTCACTACTTGCTTTGGTTTCAAATTTCATTTAAATTCAAATTATGAAATTGGAATGGTTGATTTTTAGACATTGAAATAAGGATTTATTTGTCTTTTGTATATGTTAAGAACCAGAGTTATTCAATGTGAACCATTTCACCTAATATCTTTTTTTGTATTTTACCAATATTACTTACTATTTTCATTGCCTTATTGTAATAATTTATTTTTCGACTGGACCTAAAATCGAAAAATCAAAAAAGAAAATTAATTTTTCGAGGGATGGACCACTCCAATATTCCTCATACACTGTCGAAATATTCCATAAATATTTACATGTATTCCTGAATATTCTTGATATTCCAGATATTCTCAAGTATTCCGAAATATTCTCTTATATTTTAAAGAATTTCTCGGAGATTCCAAAAATTGTTTGTTGAATTATTTTTGTTGAAATTTGTATAATACATATTCGATGTGGGGTGTTGTTTTTATGTGAATTCGAGCAGATAGGTATGTTAATCCTTCTGATGTAAACGGGGGGTCTGTGAGACCCAGACGAAATTTACTACGTTGGTATTTTTATTTGTTCAAATACAATAATTCGTTTGAACAAACATGTGTTCCTGTTGCTGTTCCACTGATCCATGAAGTAGAAAGTTTGATGATGTTCTTTAAATTTTGCCAGATTTTTTCAATCACTTTAATAAATAAAAAAAACCCTTGAGTCTCACAAACCACGTAAGGATACATCAGATTTCTTTACCCCCCTACCCCTTTAAAACAATCTTAAAGATAGAGCAAATAAAATAGAGTGTACCAGAAGCCGCCATTTTATCGTACCAAAAGCGCGATTTTTAAAATTGTAAAATAGGTAGTTTGAGTAGAATTAATGTAGCTACTGTGGTCGTTCGAATTGAAACAATAATTGACGTAGTAAGATATTACGTAAGGATTGTTTCAAACCCGGGCCCCCCCCCCTCGGGACCCTTACGTAAATAATGAATGGCCCCTAAGTGATGAAAATATAGAGGATTTTGAAGAGAAAAAATGTCACTAACATTTCTATCTGATCGAATTCACATAGCTTAAATTCGAACTTCCCAGCAATTTCTACTTTTTACAGACTATATGCGCCTGATCGAGCTTCCAGGGCTTCCGTTTCCTCTTACCATCTCATAGTTCCATACTTTTCTCGACTTTTTAATTTAATTCTCTAATTAAATATTTTGTTCAAAAACTCTTGGCCTTATCTAGCTTCCCACCCATAGTTTTTCCTCAGTTCTTCCACTCTCTTAATCCATCTCACTCCCCGATAATTTCCAACCATAATGCCTTTCACACAGTCATTCAAACTTCTGCTTTCCTCTTCCTCTCTAGTATACACTTCTAATACATGGGCCCTAGATTTTACTTTGAACCATACACTTTTCATAATTTCTCTTGTTCCTCCATCCAGTATCGACATACTCTCCTTCCCTCCCCCATTCTGAATCGCAGCATCCCATTCTATCTTATTCTCCTTTTTGAAGTTTGTTAGGTATCCTGGTTCCCCCACCAACTTAACAACTTTATACCATTTGTTGTATTCTGATTCCATAATTTTCCTCCATCTTTCCTCTTCCTGACTCACTACCACTCCAATTCTATCTCCTGTCAGTCTATACTTGATTCTTGGGTACCACATTTTTTCCTATTTTGCTGTCTCTCACCCTCCCACCTTCAATTTCCTGCATTGCCTATCCTCTCTCTATTCCGGATCTCACTGAGGCATGTTTGTACAATTTTTCTCCCCTCTTCAGCTTCTCTTGAAAATGCAAAACTCTCTTAAGTTGCTTAACTATCAATTCCTCTCTTCCTACATCTTCTCTCAACATATATTTTGCGCAACTACGACACACTCTCTTGCCCCACTTCAAGACTCTTTCGTGAAGACTTTTCACTTTCGTATGCTCCTTTCATCTCCAAATCTCCACTGCCTAGGCTAACACACATCCATACTCTCATCCTCCGGTCTTCCTTAAATCTTTTCTCCATGCCCCATACTTGTCTCATTATTTTACTCATACACTCTTACTGTCCAGAATCGCTCTCTTTTCTCATTTCCTATCTTCACTCTGAACCTAGTCTCCAATAAAATTCGTTTTTTTTCTCTCAATCAGCCCTTCATCTACTCTCCTCTCTTTCATAGCTTGTCATAGCAGCCTTCTGTTCACCGAATCAAACGCTGCTTTGAACCCAAATTCCTATCAACTGAATACTTTACGACGTAAATGTTATCTGTTGTTCCCAATCTTCTCTTGAAGCCCGTCTGGTTGTGTGGAATACTTCCTTTTCCTTTCGCCTGTCCTTCTAACCTGTTCCTGAGAACTTCCGCATGGATTTTATAGCCCACAGATATGAATGTGATTCCTCCATATTCTCTTACTTTTTCAACCTCTACTTTCTTTATTGGCGATATCACTACACCCGTCTTCCATTCTGCAAGCCACCCTGCACCTCTCTATTCTTTGTTACAGACTCTCCACAACTCTTCTCTCACTCCTTCCCATCCCCCTGTTGCTGCATTTCTTTTTATCCTTTCTATTGCCGCATCTACTTCTTCTCTGCTTATGTCATTCTCTTTTTTTCCTTCTCCCTCTAATACCTTTGTCGCGTCATCACCTGCCCCCCCCCCCCCCCGAGAATCCTTTGAAGTACTCTGGTTACTCACTCATTTATATTTCCTCATTTACACCCATCTTTCTTCCTCTTTCCCTATTCATCACCTGCCATTCCCTCCCTTCCTTTACTGCTTTCTCTAACCTCCTCGATGCACCTTTCCTTCTCCTCCTGCCTTTTTTTCTTCCACTTTCTCTCATACTCTCGTTTTATTATACTGCACTTCCATTTCTTAATCTCCCCTTTCATCCATCTTCTTACACACTTCTTCATTCTCTCTTTACCCTCCTTATATTCCTCGTCCCACCATCCTTTTCTCACCCAATCTTCCTCTTTTCTTGGTCTTAACTCTTCCTTGATCTTTTCAATATTTAATTCTATCTATTATCTCGTCCACCCCTTCTTCTTTCATATATTTTAGATTTTCATTCTTCCTTTTTTTCTCTGAATTGTCTTGATTTATGTCCTCCCCAGAGCCCATATTTACCTTTCTTTCCTACTTCCTTCTTCTCTCTTGAATGCTTAGGAGCTCTACCTCTTAACGTCGCTATTACTCGGAAATTCTCAAAGCTTGTCTCATTACCCACCTCCATTCTAGAAATCAGCTTCCTTATTTCTTCTGCTAAAATGTAGTCTATCACGGTTTTCCCTTTATCTATGAACGTTATTTTGCTATCCTTGTCCTCCTTTTTATTGCCATCACAGATAAACCACCTGCCTTTGATGAAACAGGAGATAAAAATATTTAATACCTTCAGTAAAGAATTTAAGTCTTCTTCTTATTATTATACCATTAAGTCATTTACCTTTCGGGGTAGACGTGACTTGCTGGGTGAGGGAGAGAGCAATTTCCGCAACGCTGCACAATGGACCTTTCTTGAAATTCTGTCTCAAAATCGTAGAACTTTGCATCGGAATGACCGATCGAAATGATATTTTTTGTTCAATTAAAGAAAAAACCTTTCCGAATATAGAAAAATTATAGAGAAAGTAAAAAAAATTGTGACCTTGAAAATCTGTGTTGAAAATGGAATTTTGGGCAAAAAAATCGTTTATTGAATACCAAAAGCGCTTAGATTTTACATTTTATGTGCTATACACGTTTTTATATAGATTTTTGCATGTCCAATCCGAATCTGACATGTCAATCCTTGTAAGAAAGAATTCAAAATAGCGGAGCCAATCTGACAGACTAAAATTGTAAAACGAAACTGATTTGACTAAAATTTGCTACAAGTTCATTCCAAATTTTTCCCTTTTTAACATTCACAACTGAAGATTCATTAATTTGTAATTTTTACAGTATGAAATTATGCAATTTTCAAGGATTCATTGGAATATGTAGTTTAATTGTGAAGATTTGAAATTAAAAATTCTTCATATTTTGAGATTTACAATATTTGATTCTTCAGTTTTAAAGATTAGAGTCGAAATAAAAAATTTCTCCCTTTTTCACATTCACAATTGAAGAATTTTGAATTTAGAAGGTTTATAGTTTAAAATATTGATTTAAAATAATTCATTTTTAAAATGACGTTTTTTTGGAATATGTAGTTCAATTTTGAATATTTACAATGGAAAATTCTTTCAGTTTTTCGATTTGTAATTAGAGGCACTTCAATATTCAATGTGTATAATAGAAAACAATGCAATTTGAATGCCTTTTTGAAATAGATCAACGAAGATTTAAAATGGAATATTACTCAATTCTGAAGGTTTCAAAAATTTAAGTTTATTCAAGTTAATAGACTTATAATTGAACATATTTCAATTGTAAACAGAAGAAATGATAGCGTTGATTCATTGCTTGAGGAAGAGGGAGGGGGGGGGGGTCTAAACAAATTTGCTACGACTTGTTACATAGGTGAGGAGAGTGGTAAAAAATTTGCCAAAATGTGTTACGTAATTTGTAGATGGCCCCAAAGATTGAATCTCAGTATTTGTCTGATGTTATTTTATGTTTTCTAAGCTTTTTGTGAAATTTCTCATTTCTTTGGATAATTATAATATTAAGACTTTCAAAATAAACGAGTTTAAAATGAGAACGTACAAAAAGATACAACTATGAGGAAAATTTCAAATGTCTTCGCTTTAATTTCAAATTAGCTTGAGAATCAAATCAATCGATGGTAGAAATCTCTTAATTAAGGAGACCAATCTCTGACCAATTAAAGTCCTGAATTGTTATCGGTGGTTGGAAATTATATTCGGAAGAATGAATCCGCTATAGTGTAATTGCGCAATCCTCCCTGAAGATGAACCCTAATTTAAGTCCTATATATTCACATAGGAGAGTTCACATCAATACCTCCAAACATGCAGATTCTCATTCCCCGCATCTCCTCATCCTTCCTAAATTGATGTACCAATTTGAAACCAGCGATCGTACAATATGTGTTACCGACTGTCCGATATGTTCATAAACCTCAAATTTTCATTCCAGCTTAAGCATTCATGATCGTTTGTCTAATTAGAAAGTTCAAACTAAATATGATCTTTTGAACACTGAGAAATACCCATTGCACAACCTCGTAACAGTTTTTTGTAGCCTAATTTCTTGATTTATCGAATTTTTAAACATTTTCATCCACTGTTAAAAAATTTTGTAAGAATTTCTAGAGACGCGTCACCAAAGCTTCATGCAGAAATTGATTCTAAATTTTCCTAAACAGGAACGTACATTTGAACAATGGTAACTGCATTAAGCTTTAGACACCTGTATAGGAAAATTCTGTTTTAATTTGGTAATTTTCCGTTACTGCAACTGAAAATTTCAAGGGTTCAAACATTTTTTTCGGTTAATTAATTTTCATATAACATATGTCGTGCATATTTGTCCTGACAATATAACTAAAGCGAGAATGTTAATGAAGTTAATATAATCACATTTGTATACACACATTACTATAAGTTATGTTGCCAAGAGGGTGTCATTGGACGTGAACAACGGTTCACCATTCAATTGGAACATGTATTAATTATTAATTTACGCAGCTTGAGATCATTCAAAATCAAAAAAATAATTTAACTACATCGTTATGTTTCAACACAACCTTTCGCAGTGCATTGCCGCCCATGACCACAGCCACCATGCTTTATCGGCCTTTATCCGCTTCGAACGCGATAGAGAAGCAAGGAGTCCGCAGTTGCTAACTGCGCACTTCTTTCGGTAACGATAACTTACATTTCTGTTCCGATTTAGGAATTTTAGGAAGGTATTTGTAATTTTCAGATACCGTTCCTGAATGTTGATAAAAGTTTAGTAAATTTACTATAAAAGTTACTGAATTTCGTTTTCAGCAACCTAATTTCGTAAATTTCAATAACTGTAGTATCCTAAATGTGTCGGCATTTTTCGAACATTTCTAGCAGTATCCATATTATCTAATTGTTCAATTTAAAACAGTCAGCGATTTTATATTTCTGAAGGGATTTTAATTTTAATTTGTTCGTCGATGAATAATTGAAATTTCAAATCATTCATTTTTGTTTAAGTTTCGATTTTAAATCATTTGACTTGCTACAAAGTTCCAATTTTTCAAACTTGACATATTCCAGAATTTGAATTTAAACCTTTAATTTGGCAAATTTTAAAATTCACACGTTTGAAATTTTCTACTTCTGATAGATTTCAATTTGTTCATTCATGAAGGCTTCTAATTTAAATGTGTTCATTTTTATAAGCTTTTAGTTTAAGATTATTCGACTTGGAGAAATTCTGAATTACAATTCCGAAATTTTGTATATTTTGTGATTAGCTGGGTCCAAATTGTACATTCGGATTTACAATTCTTCTCATTCATATCCCTAAATTGAGCAACTCTTCAAATGTAAATTTCACAGGATATCTTTATTTTTAGGTGTTTCTACTTTTTAATTTTCAGTTTGCAAACACGTTTAATACAAAAATTTGTAATACTGAACGTTTAATTTGTTGAATGATCAATTTCTAATTTTCTAATTTTAGTTTGATCCAAAATTGTAATTCACTTACTCCAGATAAAATGGCAACACCCTCCGGCACAGAGATTTGATGAAGTACAAAAAGACATACTAATTATATTTCAACAATAAAATACAATAAATACCTTGAAACAATTAAAAGAATTTAATTTTTCGCACAAATTTGTAATTACTTGTCAAATTTTGTAATTATTGTCGGAATAATAGAAAAACATTGTACACTACCGGCGGAGATTATCTATATACGCACCTGTTTTTGGTACTATTCCTAAAGTACCTTAATTTTTGTAATATGAATATAAATATGTTTTCTTTGCAATGCCCCGAAAGGTAGTACAATTCTGCGTTTAATAAGCCTAAGAAGAAGGCAAAGTGTGGATTTAATACAAATATATATTGGAGAAATATGTTCAATTTCGATGTTTTTGAGTGATTGGAATAACTCGGAAAATAACTAACATTTTTTTCATCACGTCAAACCCTAGGGCTGGAACAAAATGTTTCAACCCTAAGATGAAAACACCGTGTTTCAATCCGCTCTACAGGTACCGAAACTCGAATTTTCAATAGATTTGCTATGGAAAATAATATGCATTACTCGGAATGTGACACAACGATCGCAACTCGTTATGTAATATCATTTTATAAAATTGACATTTTGCCATCAACTTGGGCTTATTAGACGCAGAATTTAATTCGCGTGATTGTATTTATTATATAAAAGTACAAAGTGACGACAAAATTCTACTCGGAAATGCAATTTTAGTATAATTTACAAATATTTACAAAGTATTATAATTTTCAGATAATTTTACATTATTGTAATTTATGTTATTTTATTATAGAAATCCATCTCTACCCGAGCTACTTGTCATTTTCATTCATGCTCTGGTTATTTTGAACTTATTTCTATTTAATTTAAAGACTTAACATTCATGGAGACTTATGAAAATGATTTATTCTTATAAGTTTTCGATTTAAAAAGGTTCGGCTTGGAAGAATTGCAATAAAAAAGAACGTCAATGCTAATGATTTTTGTAGGTACAGCGTATAATTTGAAGGTCTTTTTAATGCAGTTCAAAAACGAAAAAACCAAAAAAGAATTTTGATTACATTTTTCTCTCGAAAGAATATATTTTATTTCAAGGCTGCGTCTAGTCGTCCCAAAAAATGGGGGGAGTTGGAAAAGGACATGGACTAATCTTCCCGAAAATGCAGGATGACTAGCCAAGCTAATAATAAATTTTGGACTAGTCATCCCGAATTTCCGGACGACTTCGATATTTCAAATATAAATATTTTGATTCCTTAAAATTCTTTAAAATATGTGATGAAACTGTTCAAAATTAAAGACAAATCATTAAAATTCAATTAGGAGTTAGAGATATAGAGTTTTCATAAGAGGAGGGTCTCAAAATTCGAAATCTTCCAAATGCCTGAATTTGGAAAATTTTGGAAAGTCATTTTCACCATAACCGTCACTCACCCAATGCTCAAGTTTTATGAAGTTTTATCAAAATTGCTAGACCTTTTTGCAACGCTGATATTATCAAGTTACATAATTGCAAATTTTAAAAACATGCACTGTCCAAAAGAATAAACCTTCTTTTAAAATACAGTTATTTTCAGCTTAAGGACCAGGTTTCTTTAATGCTTTTATAATAGAAACGAAAGAAAACACTTCCCGTTAATAACTTTTTGATCAAGATAACAGATAATAAATTTCTTGTCTGTAAGTGCTTTATATGAAAAATTGAGTATTATAGCGATCTCATGGGACAAGTACAGTCAGATTGACGTCGTAAAATATCAGCCAAGATAAAGGCACCTAAGAAAGGTTTTGTCCGGTGCTAAATATAATAGTCAGAAAAAAGAAAGGACCTTTTCTTTGAAATACGGCGGGCAAAAAAATGTTGAGTTCGAGGGTAGGATTCAGAATAGCAATACAAGTCCAGAATAAGAGTATCTATTTCTATTTTCATGAGGTATGTTACCATGAATTGTAGGCTCAGGTTCACGGTTATCCTTCAATATAAAAGGACCTTAGCAGAAAATCAGCTCAGTTTTTTCTGAAGAATTTTCCCTTATTGGTGTATTCCTATCACGATTTCGTATTGACTATTTCTTAAATTCGAGAATATTGACAGAAATCCTTTACAAAAAAACCTTTTTACGCATAGGGAACATTTGGTAGATCTCTGAAGAAGCATTTTTATTTGGTTACATATTTTCTAGAACTCTAAGTTTTAATGAAAATCGCACTCAAATCGAAAGAACTTTTATTCTCCAATTTTCAATTAGTAAGATATGAATGATTGTTAGTGAAATTTTACTAATTGTTTTGGATAGAATTCAGTTACTGATAATTAGTAAAAATATACAAATTCAATTAGTACCTATTGCTACATGTATGCGCACTATCCAAAATCGTAATTATAAATTTATGAAACCTTTTAAGTGTCAATGATCCTACAATATAAGAAACATTTCATTTATTTATATTTTTATTACAAATGCAAATTCATGATTATATGAATAACGATAATATGAGAAAACAACAAGCACGAAACATGATGTCCGAAATAAAAAAGTTTGCAGTGGAAAATTAACTTCATTTTCTAAGCAAAATTTACAGTTTTCAAACCTGATGTTTGAAAAGCATTAAAAATAAACTTCAATGCTTATTAGAATACCAATCTCTAGTGATTACCCTATTCCCATCTTTCCTCATTTATCTTGTTTTTCTACATAATTGAACTGAATTAATAGAAGCCAATAAAGAAATTGAACTATTTTTGGTTAAAAGTTAATTTCTTAATTAAGAATTTTTTGAAAAGTCTACTATTAAGTATGTATTTAATCTCTCTCTTTTACGGGTTTGAGTACTTCCATTCCCTTTACAATCAGTTACATAAGTGACTTAATCAACTCATTCCAACTTAAATATATAGCTTCAATATTAACTTCTCAGATATTTGCTACTATTCACAATCTATATGCGCACGAGCAAGCTTCCGGGGCTTCTGTTTACTCTTCCTATGTTTTAGTTTCATAGTTTTCTCGACTTTTCAATTTACTTCTCTGATTAAATTTTTTTTTCAAAAACTATTAGATTTATCTAGCTTTCCACTTCCTGCTTTCCATCAGTTTCTCCAGTTTCTTCATTTATCTCACTTTCTGACCATTTCCATCAAGAATTCCTTTCACACAATCATTCACACTTCGGGCTTTCTCTTCTTCTCCAGTACACACTTCTAACACATGGGCCCAAGATTCCACTTAATAACCGCACACTCTACATAATTTCTCCTGTTCCTCCATCCATTATCGACATGCTCTTACCCCCTTCCCAATACTGAATCGTGCCATCATGTTCAACTTACTCTCATTTTTGAACTTTTTCAGGTATTTTGGTTCCCTCACCAGCTGAACAATTTTATACCATTTATTGTATTTTGATTCCATAAATTTCCTCCATCTTTTCTCTTCCTACCTTACAACCATCTCCTGCTAGTCTATACACTTTTATTGGGTACTACATTCTTTCCGCATTTGCTATCATTCACCCTTTCACATTTCCACCTTGAACCTTCTGTATTGCCTCTCCTCTCTCTATTCCGAATCTCACTTTAAACATGCTTGTGTAATTTGACTCCCCTCTCTCCTCTTCAAATTATCTCCAAACTTCCCAGCTCTCTTGAGTAGTCCATTATTTCTCTCTTCCTAGTTCTTCTATCAACATATATCCTGGGCAACTTCAAATCACCCCCATGACCCATCTGAAAAAACTTTCGAGAAGGCTTTCCACTCTCTTATGCTTCTTTCATCCCCGAATTTCTACTCCATAACACAGGACTGTCCAGAGTAACACATCGAACATCTATACCCTCATCATTCAGTCGTCCTTAAATTTCTTCCTCTCTATGCCCCATACTTGTCCCATTATCTTACTGATACACTCCAACCTTTTCCTCCCTTGAAGTTTGTTACTCTGTCTGTCTTTCTAATCTGTTTCTGAGATTTTTTGCATAGATTTCATAACCCACAAATGTAAGTGTGCTTCCTCTATATTCCTCTACCTTTTTAAACTCTCCTTTCTTTATGAGCGGTGTCACTAGCCTCGTCTCCCACACTTCAGGCCATCCTGCACCTCTCCATACTTTGCTACTGACTCTCCACATCTCTTTTCTTATTCTTTCTCCGCCATACTCCAACGCTTGATTCTCCATGCCATCCTCGCCTGTTGCTTTATTTCTTTTTAGACTTTCTATGGCGCCGTTCACTTCTTCTCTGCTTATGTCATTCCCTTCTTCCCCTTATCCCTATAATACTTGTCTCACGTCCTCTTTTATCACTCGTTCTTCACCTCCAACAATCCTTTGAAGTACGCTGGCCACTTGCTCATTCCTATCTCTTCATTTAGGACCTTCCTTCTACCTCTTTCCCTATTTATCACCTGCCGCCATTCCCTTCCTTCGTTTACTGCTTTCTTCACCTCCTCCATGCACCTTTCCTTCTCTTTCTGCCTTTTCTTTTGTTCAAATTTTTCTCATACTTTCGTTTTTTTACATCGTGCTCCCTTTTGTCAATCTCTCCTATCCTCTATTTTCTTACACACTTCTTTAGTCTCTCTTTACCTTCCTTACATTCCTCGTCACGCCATCATTTTCTTACCCATTTCCCCTCTGCTTTTGATCTCACCTTTTTCCTTATCTTCTCAATTACCCCTTTCCTTCTTTCTATTACCTCGTCTACCCCTTCCTCTTCTATTTTTCCTCGGAATTCTCTTAATTTACCTCTTCCCCTGCAACCCATATTCACGTTCCTTTTCTACTTTCTTCTTCCCTCTAGAACCCTTAGGGCCTCCATCTCTTAAGGATGCTATTACCGGAAAATACGCAGAACCTATATGATTGCCCACTTTCATTCCAACCATGAGCTTACTTATTCTTTCTTCTTCCTTGATCCGTTTCACTGTTCATTCTCTTCTTTTTTGGTTAAAAACTCATATTGTCGGATTGAAAATGCAACTGTTTTGTAGAAAATTCGTCTTTTTGGCCTAAAAGTTCAACAATTTGATTGAATATTAGCTCTTTCATTGGAAATTCATATTTTTGTTCTCAAAATTCAATTATGCTGTTGAAAATTCGTCTTTTTGGCTTTAAAATTCAACAATTTGATTTCATGTGAGCTTTTTGATTGAAAATTCGACTATTTTGTAGGAAATTTGTCTTTTTTGCTTACAAATGCAACTTTTTTGTAGAGTATTCATCTTTTTGGCTTAAAAATTTAACAATTTGGTTGATTTTTTTTCTTGATTGGAATAATTAACATTTTTTAAAGTTCTTGAGTTCATTTTAAAGGTAAGTGTCAGTAATATTTTTCTAAGATGTGAAGATATTTGTAGGAAAAATTCCCTAGATTGTCCGAAATTTCCATACAAATAGCTGGATTTTTTCGGTACAAATAAGGGAAGCTGGAAAAGGGGCTATTCGTAACGAAATTTCGGTATATCTGGATTTTTTCGGTACGCATAGACACTTCCAATTTTTAAAATGTGTGAATATTTACACATTTTTTGTTCAAATTATTATTTATCATATTTTAATCAATTATAGTAATATTCATAAAAATATTATTGTTTCGAATTTTTCAAATTATGTTGTGAGTACCATTATTATTTGAAATTTTGAAGACTGGCCCTGACACGAAAAACACGACGTGCATCACTATTTTGAGCTTAACCCTTTCAGTCACGCAATTCAAATGTTTTTTTTATTTTTTTTTTATTCATATATTCAATATTATAAAGAATTTTATTAATTAAACTATATTTTTATGTTTTTTCAATACTAAAGTAACTAAAAATGCAAAAAATTTCAGGAATTTTAATGAAATATAAAAAAATAACGAGAAAAATAAAAAAAATCAGGTAACCTATATATAGGCTTCTGTGACTGAAAGGGTTAAAAAAGACTGTCACAATGTACTTTACTATTTCAATCAGTGAGATTTAAAAAAAACTAGTTTATTAGTTGAAATCCTTAGCACTGATTCATTTAGTTGAATTTTTACTGATTCAGGTTTAGAGAGTACATTTTTGTTCATGTTCTAATACTAAATTAAAATTTTGTTAATTATTGGTAGCAAAACAGTTTTCTTATAACATATACAATCGAGATTTGCAGTGGCGAATCGCCGCCAAGTAAAATAACAAAACAAAACAAAACACAAATCTATTTTCAGGAGTGAACTATATGTTTTCAACTTTTACTGGATTGATGGCGCTATTCTTAAGAGATCTTAATGAAAGGCTGGAAGCCGTAAAATTTGAAACTATATGAATTTTGTGAAGAATTGATTTTGATAAAGTAAGAAATCTGGAAAACTATAAAAAAAAGTAGAATTTTTCACCTTTGTCAAGGTGCTCAGACAAATGTATCCCACCGACTGATTGAAAATTTTAGCTGGACATGCACGGCATCATCTTCCAGTGCTATGTTGAAAAAAATTATGATAACCTTATTTGTTTGATAAATTTCAGTGTTTTTATATATTTTTTTAATTTGGTTTTTCTTTCCGCGCTGCAGCAAAATCTATTGGTCTAGTCAACGTAAAATGTTAACTGTAGATGCGGGGTTTGCTTTTATATTCTATCATAAAAAATCGAATTATTCAGGTTTGCGCATGACTATAGCAAAATGTATTTCGTCAATTAACGTACAATATTGACACACGTGTGCGGTAATGTTTTCTAGAGCAGTTTTACAGGATTTGTAAAATGTTTGTAAAATGTTATTTATTTATATTGAATTCATTAATGCCAGTGTCTACCCGTGCAAGTAAATTCGAAAATCAAACGTAAGAAAAACCTTCTTTCTATAGGTCCAAATCTAACTCCGAGTAACAATTTTATTTCAAAATTGGAATACATCATGAGGATTATTTTTGTGTATAATTTATAACATTTTTGTATATATATTTTTTTAAACTAGCAAAATCCCACGGAAAACATCAACAACGCCAAAACTTTGCCAAGTACAATTACTTGAAGTTGTGCAATCAAAGTTGGCCAAGTAAAATGAAAAATTAATAATTAAAATTAGTTCATTACGAGCACTGAAAAATAAGATTTTTAAATATTGTTTTAGAATTGAAATTTTAGAATAAAATTCAGAAAAGTGATTCATTTTAGTGATATTCTCCGATTCTTATCTTTTCCATTTAATCAATTCTTTTTTCCTGGATACTTGGTCAAGTTTTTGCGTTGTTTGCTAAAATTTCGATGTTATCGAAACTGCGGAATTCAAATTGATGGTTACTATTGAATAATAGTAGCGTTTGAACCCTTCAAGTTGCAAATGAAAATTGTCGTAGTAAATCGAATCTACTTTTATTGATAAACTGTAGTGTGAAAGATTCATGCTTCAATTTGCTAGTATACGAAGCAAGATTCAAGTTGGATTGGAATTTCATCAAACTTGGACGATTACAGACAAGATTCTGCTCTCTTTGCGCAATGAGTAACGAGCGACCGAAACCAATTTACTGAATTACTGTCGCATCGACAAGTATTAATGTCGCAGCTAGATCGGTTTCTTCCTTCCTCCCTTCCTTTAGAAAAATAAATTAACTTTCAGTCACACAAAGTTTTCATGATATGACGATCATAAGGTGAACTTGACATTAGGAATACCATTTCATGTGATAATTAATTAAATAGCAAGAAGAAAAAGAAATACTTGTACCATGATTTATTTGATTTTTACGAATAATGTATTGTTATTTTATTAATAATTAATGACAGTTACGAAACGCGATACCTTCCTCCACACAGATGGCCAGAAACCACTCTCTAAATCTGAAATTGTAAAAATTTAACTAATTAAATCACTACCAAAGATTTCAATCGATTCATCAGTTTTTTTATTTCACTGGTTGAAATAGTTAAGTACATTGTGACAGTCTCACTTATGCTCAAGATCGTGATAAACGTTGTGTTTTTCGTGTGTGTTGTTTTCTCATATTATCGCTATTCATATAATTTAAAGATAAACTAGTCTAAATCTGTTAAAAATTGAACGAGTTTTAAATTGAAACGTTGCAAATGTCTTAAATCGAGACCCCTAAGAGTAAAACATTTGTAAATTTCAGATTGAAGCTTAATGAATTATTTTCGATTTTCAATTAATTTTGAATAATTTCAAATTCCCAGATTAATAATTAGAAGATACTGCTGAATTGAAAACGTTTCAAATTGTAAAATTTCTAATTGTATGTTTCATAAAACTAATGTTTTAAAAGTTAGGAAAATTATATAGTTTAAAATTGTTTGAAAATGGAACCCTTTCAAATTGAAAGTGCAAATAATTGATAACTTTTTAAGTATATTCGCGAATTGTTAAATACCCGATTGCGAAATTAAAAATTTTGAATGTTACCATCTCAGTTGTTCTATTTTGAGATTACTAATTCGTAGCTGAGATTTTTTGATTCTGAAAAATCTAAATCTATAAGTATAAATATAAAAATAATTAAATTTTGAAGGATTCTAGTAAAAAAAAGCTTCAATTTCACAATTCTGGTGTGTTTAGTTTTATATCGTTTAATTTAGAAAGTTCCTAATATTTGAACTTTCATTTCCAACGTTTTTTATAATATATAGTTGAATCTGGAAGTTTAAAATTTAAGAGTCTCTAATTTTTATTGAGGTTGAAGGGAGGAAATTTTCGTTTTTCATTTTTTTTCTGAATGGGAAGGGAGACATTTTTCCTGAATTGAGAGAGAAATTTTTTTTATTTTTAAAATTTTCATTGAGTCGGGAAAGATAATATTTTGGTCTCTAATTTTTCTCTGAATTGAAAGAGGGAATTTTAAAAAAATGTTTCTAGATCAGAAAGGTTTCAATTTGACTGATTTTGTCAATAGTTTAGTTCAGATTTCTTTTTAATTCAAACATTTTTAGCTTTAAAAGATTGCAGTTTTTAATTTTAATGGCTGAGAAATAGTTTTACTAACCAGGAAAAAAATGGGAAATGACCAGAAAGTTTTTTGTTGCATTTCAGCAACGATTCTGCATGAATGATATAAATGAATAAATTTTTTTTTGCATTTAATTTATTTGCGTATGATCATTCACTGTACAAATGTTTGAGAAATCTTTAATAGCGAGTTTAGATATTAACGCTTCCGCGTAGCAATAATTTATAATTGAATCAGTATCTTTTTGCTAATTATCAGTAACTAAAATTTAATATTGAAATTTTCTAAATGGTGGATCCAATATCGTGACCAAAAGATTGAAAAAATTATCGGATTTAAAAAAATGAATTTAATGAAGGTATTTTATATCAATGATGAAAAATTTTATATTAAAATTTCTCAATTTATAATGGCGGATTGACGCTTCTTGACGGGTTCTTTGAAATGTGTTTTTAATGTAAACAGGACCATTTTTAAATATTAACATCATATCATAGTCAAGATGATTTTTATCAAGTTTAGTCAAAATGATAAACTTTTTCTGAAACCAAAATGGTATTCAGTAACAAAAGACTTCACATAAATTGAAAATTTATGAACAATTCATAAAGTTATAAGAAAATGTAATCTTTCAAGGCCCACGGGCACACCAATAGACATAACAAAAAAATGAATATTGAAGTGAGAGCATCTCATTACAAGATGATTTTAAATATGAAAGAGTACAATATGTTTAAATCTGTATGTTACAGCAAGGATTTATTTTTAATTCAATGTATCTTTTTATAGGCAAAAGTTTAGTAGTCACATAGGTTCAGTCATTTCTCCAATTTTAGCAGAAATAGTTTTGGAAGATTTGGAGGTCTTTGCTTTCAAGAAGCTAGATTTTGTTTTGCCCTTTGACATTCGATACATTGATGACGCTTTATTATGTATTCCTTTAGCAAAGTCGAGAGAAAAGTTGCAGGCAGTTATCGATGCTTTCAACAGTTTTCACGCAAAACTTCAATTTAACCATGAAATAGAGAAAAATAAAAAAATCAGTTTTTTGGACATAGAAGTAATTAAAGGCCAGGATGGTAATATTATTGCCAATCGTTATAGGAAAAGCACATATTCAGGTAGAATTTCAAATATCTTTTCGGCTCATCATTTTCAAAAGAAAATTGCAGTAATCAAAAACTTAGTTGACACAGCTCGAAGTATGTCCCATGTTTCATTTCACAAAAAGAATTTTAATATTCTTAGGATTATACCTTTTTAATCATTATCCACAAAAGTTAATTGAGAAACATATATCACAATTAGACCGCAATAGATAAGAAACAAACAAAATAACATTTTATCTACGGATAATCAGAAGGAATTGAGAGAATATAGTTCTTTTAATACTTTTGATCTGCCTTTTTTTGGTTTAAATTTCGAAAACTATTGAATTTATCTTGAAAAAAAATTAAGATTCATACTATTTTCCGTATACCATTCAAAATGGATTCAATAATATCTCTTTCTAAAGATCCTTAAGATAAATTTGAAGAAGGTGGTGTTGTTTACAAGATCACTTGCAAGATCTGTAAGTAAGATGACTTACGACTTACGTGGGACAGACTGGACAGACTTGTTAATACTAGGATGGAGGAACACAAAAGTGATGTTCGTTTGGGACGTTCTTATAAGAGTGCTCTTGCCAGACATACAAAAGGGTTTGTTGATGTTGACCCTGAGTTTGACTGGGATAGTGTTGAAATTTTACATAGTGAAAGTAATGAGAGAAAGAGAGAAGCAAATGTTATGCTAGTATGATTAATTACATTTAACGATAAGATTTTATGAATCTTGACAGTGCTGTTCGAGCACCAATACATTGGTAAATATTATAAATGCTTTTATATTGTGATTTGATAATATTAAAAATAAAAAAGGCGAAAGAAATAAACAAGAAAAGGCAGGGGATTTGGTTGGTTGTCTTCTCATTTTTCTTTACTTTTATTTATTTTTGTCCGCAGAAACAAATTTTTTTGTTTTTTAAAAATTAGTATAGGAGCATTTTGTGGTGGTTGCCCAAATTTGGTCGCTCGATTCTTGTTTTATTTTCAGGAATTCTATGCATTACAAACTGATCACGTCATTCAATTCTACGCAAAAATGACATAAAGTCCATGTGTTGTCTACATTTTTTCTCCTCTCCATTTGTTGAATGTTATGTATTATAAATAAATGCTGGAAAGGTTGTCGCACTATGAAATTGTTTATTCATATTACAAAACAAATATGTGATATTAATGAATGTTATGGAACAATGAAATTATATAATTTTTCATCACTGTAAGGATAATTTTAAACCATTCTCACGAAAACACGACTTATAGTTCTTCCCTTAAATGCCTGAATTCTACATTTGTTTATAAAATAAACGAATATTGATTGGCTATGGTGTTTTTGATTTTGCACCAATAACGGTTAAATAATTTGTCTATACAATTTCTTTATTAAAATTAATGAAAAGATTGCATTAAATAATTTCATGTAATTAGATGCTACTACACTTATATCGATTGATCCCGAGTTTATATCTATCCGGACTTTATATCGAAGTTTCGCTTCGAGAATTTAAGATTTGGACAAATTCTTTGAAATATATATTTTATTAAATGTTTGAGTTTCAGAGCAGTTACTTAATTTTTTTGTATTCGTTTCTTTAGACTAGTTAAGGTTACATTAAAACACTAGTATTGCCCTAAACGATATAACAATAATTATTAACCAGTCCGAAGAATCAATTGAAAATATTAAGTATTTGGCCTTACTGGAACATCTAATAAAATATGAATTTCAAAGATTTTGACCAAATGTGAAATGACATATATATCTGTGGACTGCAGTCGCACCTCAAATTAAATCAGAAGGTTGCTGGTTCAAACCCAGCCAACAGTGAATTTTTTAGAACATCTTCTCGCGGATAGTAATTTATTTGCGAAAATAATTATGTCTTTGAGATGGATTGGGATCTTACTTATGACTGGTATAGGCTTGAACGATCTAACATTAATTAAAACAGTATTAAAAAACAATTTAAAAAATTAAATTTCAAAATTTTGATGAGTTTTCAATTTAGTTTTTAGAATTATTGTAATAATATCTGTGTTGAAAAGGCTTTTAAGATAGGATACTTCCAAAACGATTTAAAAAACTAAATAATATAAAGCAGAATAAGAACAATAATGAAGAATAAAAAACTCAAAGCTTTTTCAATTGTATCGTTTTTTATTTAAGCATTTGTAATTAGAAACGCGAACAGTTTCTAAAATTGAACTTAGATAGTTTGAAAATTCTAGGCTTTAGTTTAGAAATTATAAGCCATTCAAAAAAAAATCGAACCGAACGATTCTGACTTTATAATAAGAAATGACTTTCACGCGTGTAGTTTGAATTCAGTACATCAAACGTTTATTACTTTGATTCATATCTTCATCCTTTCAAATTTGAATTATACGGAAGCTTCTGGGCTGTAATGAAAATAAATATTTAAATTGAGTTTAATTAAAACACGTTGAGTTAGCAAGAGAAAATTAACTTTTAAACTAGAAAGGGCGGTCGGTAAACTTCAGTACAGTTTTCAGGAAGTCTTTCCAAGCAACTAACGAAACTAAAAAGTAATAATTTATTATTAGTTTTTATGAGCGTACTCAATTTCTCTTCCCTTGCTCCCGCATTAATCCGATCTGCCCCACGCAACGCACCCTAAATGTCCCAAGCGTGACTTATTTTTTCTGTTCAGACGTCTTTATTGCAATCCGAAAAACTTATCTTGGAGGCAAATAAACTAACACCTCTAAAAAATTGACAGAATTACTTTAGGGAAAAGGTGCCTGAAACCTGCCTTTTATGTTTCCCAAGAAAATTTCGATTTTTATTGCCTCAGTAGTAAAAGAAATTGCTAACATCATAATTTGTTATTTGCTCTATAAAGTTTGTATTTACTGAGGTTCAGAAAATGTTTATAATATAATAAAATGGTATATTCGAAAAAATATGTCAAGTGTCGCATCTTAAGAACCCGGTATCCTAGGACGCTCTTTTAAAAATTATACAGAAAAATTATTTAATATTTTGTATTGATAAATTTTATTCCCAGTACAGTTTCTAAACATTTATTGTACCTTAATGATGTATTATATATGCAAAAAATATAAAACGTAAAGTAAGTGTCAAATAAAGTCGATCAGTATTAAAACCGGTCAAAACCTTAGCATAAAACGAGGGTCCGTCTTAGGAATCGCGCCACTTTCTATATTATGTACACTTCAGTTTTGAACAGCATAAAAATTGATAAAAAAGCAGGCTATAGTTTCAAAAATTTAAAGATTACCTATGTAAAATAACAGCTACTTATAGTTTTGCATCAAAGGTGGTCGAAATACTTCATTTTCAAAATTCCCTGACTTTTCCCTATTTTTCCCTGATCAATTATTCATTTACCCTCACCGTAATAAAACAATTTCAGGTTAATTTTCTACCAAAAAGACAAACTTTCAACATAAAATTAAAATTTTTAACAAAAACAAAAAATATTTGTTAACAAAATAGTTGAATTTTGAAAAATCATTTGAATTTTCAACCAACATTTTTACAGGACATGGTCGAATTTTCAAACGAAAAATATTAAACTTCAACTAAAAAAAAGTTGAAAGTTCAACCAAATTGTTAAATTTTGAATCTAAAGAATCGAATATTTTAAAAAACAGTTCAATATTGAACCTGAAAAGTAGAATTTCCAACAAAAAGATGAATTGTTATTAAATAATTGGGTCAATTAAATCCGAAATTAAAAAAAAAATAGTAAAAATGTCACAGATCGAAAAAGACGAATTCTCAACAAAAATGTAACATATTGTATTTCAACTAAAAATAAAAAAGAACGAATTTTGAAATATTAGTCGAATTTTCAAACAAAGAGTGGAATTTTCAACAAAACAATTAAACTTTCAACCAAATAGTAGAATTTTTAAACAAACAGTTGAATTTTCAACCATCAAAGATGAAATCTCAACAAAAAATGTGATAAATTAATTTCTGATGTTAAATTTTTTCTGATTACTGGTCCAATATTTTTGTGAAGAAATGAGAAAAAATACTCTAAAAAATTTAACAACTGCATTTTTAATAAAAACATATGAAATTTTCTACGAAAAGAGACTAAACTTTAGAATCAAAAAAATAAATTTTCAACCAAGAAAAAATTTCCTACCAAAAAAGACGAGTTTTCAAGAAAATACACAAATTTTTAACAAATAGTTGAATTTTCAATTAAAAAGGATGCATTTCCAAACAACAATGGAAAGACAACGGAAGAGATGAATTTTCAACTAACATTAAATGATGAATCTTCAAGTGGATTAGTTAATTCTGAAGTTAAGAGAAATTAATTTTCGATAACAACAAAAAATGAATTTTTAACAAATAATGGAATAGTAGACAATTCAATCGAAAATATTCTGATTTTCAATCTAAAAAAAAAACAGTTAAATTCAACCAAAGAGACGATTTTTCACAAATTGTTGGATCTTCGACGAAAGAAAAGTAATTTTCAACCAAATGGTTGCATCTTTAGCAAAAACAAAAGAAATTTCTACTAAAACGCATCAATTGTGAACTAAAAAGACGAACGTTGAAAAGCATATTATATACATTTTTCCTGACCTATTTTTCATTCTTCCTGACCATTGATATTCGAAGACCAGAATCTTAATCTTGAAATGTTTTAGTACAGAATTGCTTATAAATGAAATACCACACTTTCAATTAAAAAGCTTTTAAATTTATTGTCCTTGACAATTATTTAAAGTGTCTCTTATAGAAATTCTATGTACGCTGCAAATTTTTATTTTCACAATCCCTGAGTTTTCTCCGACTTTTTCCTGAATTTCCGGTTTTTGCTGACCTGCGGCCACCCTGTCAATCATCAGAAACTATCAACTCACGACTTGTCAATGTAATTGTCTAGAATTTATAAAAACTTTATGGCGTGCAGTAAAACGTAATGGATCAAATAAAAAAATTAATGGAATTCAATGTGATCGGAAGGAAATTGATAAAAGTCAATGAAATTCAAGAGAATTCAAGTCCATTCAAATTAAATCTACTATATTTGAAAAAAATTCAAGAGGCTAGAATCCAAATTAGAATTCGTTTAATAGAATTATATAAATAATTAATTCGAAGAACATTCAACTATCGGGAGTTAAGGCTACTGTTTCTGAAACTGACATAGAAGCTCCTCAAACCAATTTTGAAGTCCGGATGAATTCGAATGGTTTATTTGAAAATACACTCGAGTTCCGCTTTACTGGCCATTTCAGGAGCACCATCGATGACCTTCACAGTATGTCGAGACTCTCCAAACCATAAACAATCAGGGCCGTGTGAACCATTTCTGTTGGATTTTGTACCAAAAAAATATCTTCTTTGTATTTTTGCCATTTGGTTTTATAATATCATAATAAACGTGAGAATGTTCGTGCTCGAAAATCAAACTTTATCAAAGTTCTGATTTTCAAGTATGCTCATACATATGTATAATATCAGCGTGGTCATTTTAATCGAAGAAAAGGATTCCCGGTCATTTCCCAGTTTTTTCTCGGTTCGCAAACATTTTTCATGGTCAATAAATTGAAAAAATTCGATCTCTAAAACTGAACATTTTTCCTCTTGAAGTAATAAAAAATAAACTATAAATTAAAGCACTCGAAGCGGAACTCTTGTATTTAAACTTTTTAAATTGAAGTTCAAAAGTTTTTCAATTTAAAAATGTTGTATTCGAATGCTCAATAACATAATAAAATAAACATATTAACAAACGAGAGAGGTCCGAGTTAATTAGATTTTGAATTCTGTAAAGTAACGTTAGTAAGGACTGGACTATGAGTGAAATATTTTAAACCGTGTTTTTATATCCTTGAACGTGGACTATCTCACAAGTTGATTTTATTCCAGTAATATTCAAATAAGATTTCCTATCATAACGAAACGGATGTTACTTCACCATGAAAGGGAAACACAAGGATCTAAATTTTGTGGAACATCCCGTTAACCAAATAAACTGAGGAGAATGGAATGCATTAATATGATTTCGCCTGATGATGCACTCAAAGCTCAGAAAAGCTCATATTTAAACTACATACATTGTCTAAATTGAAGCTGAAAAGTTATTTCACGTCTATAAGAGTAACAGACTTATGAACTTCTGATAAAATTACCTCTGTTGTAAATGTCCCCTTACTTTCATTAACCCTAACCCCAGACGCGATCGATCGTCATTAAGAAACACCCCCATTCCATGATATTTTAGGCAATCTTTCTAAATGAGGGGTACAGTGACTGACACCCTAAAAGATTTAACTGACTAACACTTTCATTTTCATAAAATGCTCTTTATTTTTCAAACCCGATCTGAAAACATTCTGGAAAGGATATAAATTTGTCACATCCTAATATTTGTGTAAACCGACAATATTTTCGATGATGAACACAGAGGAAATCTTATGCTTAAAATTTTTCCAACCTTGTTTCAAGTTTAAGTTTCATACAACTCAAGTGGTTAGTCACGCGGATTTTTGGTGTACAATAGATTGCAAAAGATTACAAAATATTGCATGAGTTTTCAAAAGATTTCACGGATTATAGAAAATCATTATTTGGTTAGTACTTAGTATTAGTTAGTTAGTATTAGCGGTTAGTACTTGTATGGGTGGCCGTTCGGTAATACTACTAACTGCGTGCTGTTGGCGTGTCGTGGGTGTGGTGAGCCCAAACCTGTAGTTATTTACTACAAGAAACTATACACCTATAAACACTACCCGAATCGGGTAGTGTCACGCCTACCCCGAAAGGGAAATGGCTTAATGGTATACATACATACATTATATAGGAAACAATTATAGGATAATTAGTATTTGAACAGATGATACAAAAATATTGAAGGAATTTATGTGAAAAGTGGAGAAACTACGAGGGAACAATTTTTTTAAACCACTCAAAAACTCTTTAAATATAATTGAAATCTATATGAAAACCTTTTGGAATCTCTTGAAGTCCCTTGATTCCTTTAAATATCTTAAGATCCTTTTTGAAATCGCTAGGAATCTCTTCAAATTTAATTTAATTTAATTTGATTTCCCAACTTCACTAGAAATATCTTTAAATCATTGAAGATGCTACGAAAATTCTTTAAAATCCCTTTAAATTTGTTGAAATGCTTTGCAATCCCAACAACTGTAAAATCCTCTAGAATAGCTCGAAATGTTCCGAAATTTCTTGAAACTTTTGGAAAAACCCTTAAAATCCTTTTAAAATCTATCAAATCAGTGGAAGTCCCTCGAAATCGTTTAAATCCTTAGAAATCCCTTAAAACCCCCTAGTATATTTAAAAACCCTTAAAATGCCGTGAAACTTTTATTAAATTTGAAGAAATGGTTTTAAATCCATGGAAATTCTCTGGAATTACTCAAAATTCCTTAAACGTTATACTGATATTCAAATCATATTTTTGACCGAGTCTAAACATGCGGACAGTCCGTACGTTTATCTACATTTATCCAGGGTGTCTAGCGTTTCTTAAAAAAAGGCTGCGTAGTCGTCCCGAAAAACTGAGGGAGTTGGAAAACGGGATGGACTAGTCGTCCCGAAAATTCGAGACGACTAGCCCAGTTTATGAAAAATACCTTTTCTTACAATGGAAAAATACTTTGTGTTTGTCACATACGAATTTCCTCATACGCCCCTAAAATTTTCTTTATGGTCAAAAAGCCGCTTTTTGGTAATTATTCTGATAGTGAAAAATATATAATCGGAAAAAACGCTGCAAGAAGATAACCTCAAAACTTAATTTTCAAAACTTTTCCCTGTTTTCTCCCTGACCAATTTTTTATTTTTCTCGAAAATTAATATTCCAAGGTCAGAATTTTAATTTTGTGATATTTTCAACATAGAATCTTTTATGAATGGAAGAAAGCAATTTGAAATTTATATTGAAAAAATTTTAATAAATTTATTTCAATAATAAATTGACTTTTCTGCAATATATGATAAACTTTCAATCAGAAAGACGATGTTTGAACAAAAAAGAGTTGAATTTTCGTCCAAAAAAGATTACTTTTTCACAAAATAGTTTATTTTTCAACAAAGTAATTACATTCCCAACAAATTAGTTGATGTTTTAACCAAATTGTTGAATTTTCAACCCAAAAAGGTGAATTTTCAACCAAATGATCGAGTTTTCAAACAACAAAGATCAAACTTGAATCAAGAAGAGTTGCATTTTCAACCAAATAATTGAATTTTTTAGAAAATAGTTTAATTTTTAACGAAAAATAATCAATTTTCAAAATAGTTGATTTTTCGACCAAAAAGGATAACTTTTTAACAAAAGACTTGAATTTAAAAAAAATTATTTCAATTTTTAACCAAATACTGAAACTTGCTACCTGCGAAGATGAATTTTTAATCATATAGTGGAATTTTAAAACAAAAAGATAAATTCTTAACGAAAACTATAAAACGTAGTTTGCATAGATATAGCATTTTTTGCCGTATTCTAATTGTGTAGTACGGCATTTTTGTGACTGGTCACAGAAGAGTGATCTGTCACATCTCGAACCCCTTTTCCAAGTCATTCTTTAAAAATACGCGTGTTAGTGACTGGTCACAGAAGTGTGATCGTGAGGATTCGTGGTCTGAATCTGAAATGCTGCCATCTGCTAGACAATTCGCAAATTAGTGATAAAGTTTATTATTATAGGAATAGCGAAGTGATAAGCAATTCCTTAGTGTGCTTTTATTGTGTAATGTTCTTGATTATATGACACTTTGTGTCTATTTACGACTTAACATTCCTCAGTTAATAATAAAATAGTAAAATAGTGTACTATTTTACCAAAGTAGCAAAAATATCATCGGAACAAAAATTTCCTTATTGAAACAAAAATTTGCCGGACTAGAAACTTCAGATAAGGCAAAATTTGCCGGAGCTAGACTAAAATATAATAGTTGATAATTCATAAAAAAAAAAGGAATGCCAAACAAATTATGAAATTTTCAACCCAAGAGTTGAATTTTCAACAGAATAATCAGATTTTCAACAAACTTGTTGACTTTTTAACCAAATAGTTGGCAAGGGGAAGGGGGAGTGCACACCAAATTGCAGGAGTAAGTAAGCCCTCGATACAATTATATTTAGGAAAATGTCTTATGTTGATTAATTCCAACTTTTTTCTGAACAAGAGAAAATCTCGTCTCAATATAATCAAGTTCCAGTTTATACTCGTATAAAAAAAGTGGCGAATGAAATGTGACTCACATTGGAGAATGAAGGTGTCTCTCAACGATTTAATCCTATTTAGCTTTATCGTGCGAAAGAAAGAAACTATTTACTTAGTTAAATAATTCTGTCTCGCTGGAGTCATTTCTAACATTGGAGATGTCAAGTCTTGCCATTCCTCGGCTGAAAAAGGGAGGTTTTAGACGTCTGCCTCAGATATTTCTCCAGAACAACAATACTCTCTATACAATTCCCAAAGCGTCCCTCGATAAAGCTTGCAGTCACGTGATGTCGTTGCACGGAATTGGGCAGAGATCTGCGGATATTGTGTACAAACATCGACAGTCTGTGGCCGTTCAATAAAACTTTTAGACCCCAAGGTGCTTTTCTGCCAAGAGCAAAAACATTTGTGATTTTCCACCAAGTACTGATTGGCCAATAACAGACACGAAAATAAACATCCGCAATATAACTTAACTAAATTTTTTGCTGTGGAAAAATATTTTGCTCTTACTCTAATTATATACCAGCTTTTGGTATTCTTGTTTTTCTTTATGACTATCTCTGTTATCTCCTCCTAAGAATGCCCCCCTCCCTCTTTATAATTTCCTAATATCTCCTCCCAATAATGCCCCCCCCCTCCATATCCAATCCTTCTTCCTCCTCCCGACCCGGCTTTCCCCACTATCCATCCCTCCTTGCTCCCTACCCTACCACTCTCAATTCAAACTTCATCCTAACTCTTCCCCTCTTCAAAATTCCATCCTACACCCTCCTCTCAACCCTGATATTCCTGCTGAAGATTCCTACTATTACCCCTCCTCTCGAACATGATCTACCTCCTCTCTAACTATTCCTCCTCGTCTTACCCATCGATTCCTACTTCCTCTTGCACCTTCCTTCTCCCTTTAACCGACCCTGAAAATCCCCTATCCATCCTGCCCTCCTCCTGGACCATATCATGTACACCTTTTCCTCCTCCCACCCTTTTGCCTCTCATATCAATCAATTCCTTCCCCACCCACCATCCAGCACTTCCCTCTTCATCACTCTCGTAGTTCTAAAGATTTAATGGATTCGATACAGGGTCGATACGGGTGTGATACCCGCACATATCAAGTTATACTTTGACTAATGATATTTCAAATATTTAAGAAGATTCTTGTTTCAAATTTTGCCAAAATTATCTTTGGACCATCCACTCTAAATCGTCCTCTTCTTTACCTATTCAACAAATACTTTCATGAAGAAATACTTTGAATTTTTCTGGTAGTGTGTCAACGATTCTAGATTTTCCGTCATTACGGGTAGGGGAAGGAGGGTATGTTGGCGAACCTAAAAGAAAAAGTGAATTCGAAAGAAAAATATACAACCCTAAATAATGGATAATAATTTTAAGTGAATTTAGAAGTAACACATGGCGGTACTAAACAACTCAAATCAGCATATATACCCGTGTGGAAAAATGTCATGCAGCAGTCTGGTGTCAGGTCTGGCCTAGGTCTGGCTTTATCTAGACTGTCTAGTCTGGAAGGTTTGGTTTGGTCCAGGACTGACACTGTTCAGCTGTCCAAGAACAATAAAAATTGTAATTCCAGTCAGCAAATTTTTTTGGAAATATTTCGAAAAAGTTACAGGGTACCTAAAATGATAGACAATAAGAAATTCAAGCTATCAAATCAAGACTTTTTTTCTTATCACCTTGACAGTCTGGTCTGGTCCAGGTTTTTCGCTGATCAGCTAAATACACTTCTAGTGAAAAATTATTTTTTTTCGAAGTCATTACAAAAATAAAAAAAGTCCAGCCAGCGGCTGACCGGCTTCCAACTAATGGCTGATCAGTCATTAACTAGTGGCTAACCAACCAATAACTAGCAGCTGACCATTCGGCTGGCCTTAGGCTAGCAAAAAAAGAACGTTACACTCTTTGCTAGGCCCAGATCAGACCACCTGGTCAGCGTCAAGACTGGAAAACAGAATGTCTGATCAGAGCCAGGCTACCAACAGAAGATTTTTCCACACGCGTGACCTGACATGAGATTTGCACTGTTTTTTCACTGTTTTGTATAAAATCGCATGCGATTTAACGTCTGCCCAAAATCGCTCGCCCGGGGATCGTTCATTAACAAAATGAGTATTGCATAAAAGACACATACATTTGATGAAAATCTTTTCCTAAACCAGGCGCAGATACAGAGAAGTAACCTTGGAGGACGGGGGGGGGGGGCACGTCGGAAAATTGTATACAAATTGGGAGTTGTGGCTAATGAAATTGACCAATTACTGTATATATGTATAATTGAACATATATAATATTATTTTAAATCAGCAAACATGATTCGCGCGCAAGTCATACTAGCAGTCAAATTCTCAATATAAAGGTTTGAGGGTGACCTTTAAAAATAAAAACAAGTTTCTGATCATTTTCCGGTTCCCAACATTTTTCCAAGTCATACAGATTTAAAAAGTAACACTTTTATACCTGAAAACAATATTCAATTCAAATCATTAAAACTTTTATTTATTCATTCGTAAAAATTAACGTTCACTGGGATTCACCAACCGAACTGCTTAGAATCTTTCAGACCAGCCCTTCAGGCCGTTCTACTCATTTTTTTAAAACAATTCAAAGAATGTTCAACGCTTTTAAACGTTTTCAGAAAGGCTGTGGCTACGTGTACGGAAAGTTCGGTTCGAATAAACGGATTTTTTCTTTACACGTAGACAGTAGACACTGCCTTTGAAGAATTTCAAGAGATTTTAAAGATTTAAAAGCAGTCCAAGGAATTTCACAAGAACTAATTAAGGGATTGATTATATCATTTCAAAAATTTCAAATACTTTTATGAGATGTATAAGTAAAACCTATCGAATTGCCAAGAATTTCCTAAGCTTTATAAGAATTTTGAAAGATTTCATAGCATTCTGACTGTTCCTAACTTTTCTTTAGTTGGATTTCGAGTAGAATAAGAAAGAACATTTGGAGAAAAAACAAAAAAATTGGATTTTTTTTCAAAATTGTATTTTGAAAATTTTCTAAAAAAGGTTCTAAATAGTATCACTGAATTTTCCGTAAAAAATAACCAATCAGTTATACAACTAGGGGGCTAGGATTACAAAATTTTCCATAGCGTTAGTCCTGAACGAGCTGGAGTCTTACGAAAAATTCCGTAAAGGTAGCCAGTTTGAAAAAAATTAAGGTGTTGTCAGAGAGTGATATTTGAAAATATTGAAAATATCAGAAATAAAAATTTGAACCATGGTGACGACTCATGCAAACTTGGAAGTTTAAATTTTCCATCAAAGGTCGGGTACTTAGTGATGGGTGTAAAGGGTACACAATAGAAGGTATACCATCGATACCATTGCCGAAAACAGAAATCTAAAAAGAACAGTGCAGAACATAGACAAGAGATATATTTTTGAAGCAAAAGCTAATTATTATTTTTTGTGTCCTTCCGTACAGTTTTCCATCTATGGAAATTTACATGTCTGGAGTTCTCCATGGCATTCATGCTGGCTGCGCTGTCCCTGTACATTATCGAGTGCGAAGCGCGAGATAAACACGTAATAGAGCGCGAAGCGCAAGCTCAACATATTATCGAGCGCGAAGCGCGAGGAGCAACCGTCTGACGCCCCTAGCGCGCTCAAACTTGCGAGTGAATTGAGAACTTACCCCTAAAAAAGAAGCGACGTTTCATGAAGGGATATAAAAAGAGTATTCCGACAAAAGATGAACAGTGTAGAGCTCTGAGGAGAAACAAATCTTGTTTTTCATTTGGTATTTTAATTAACAGTGATTAGAAAGAGTATTCCAACAAAAGATTAACAGTGTAAAGCTCTGAGGAGAAGAAAATCTTGTTTTTCATTTGGTATTTTAATTAACCGTGATTAGAAATATACTTGACGTTAATGTATTCTTTAAATTCATAACCACGCGACAAGAAGTTATATTGCAATGACTAAAACTTAATGAGATACCTTGCTTACAGCGTTTGCAAAAAGGAAGAAAATTGCATCTGCCCATGAAATCCTTTTAATCCCCTAACGTGTGAGTTGCATTCAGCGTGAAATAGGAAGGAAACATTCAGATTTACGAATCAAGTCAAACTTTTCATATAAGACCTTATATATATTATACTTATACTACAACAAATCTTTTATATCTTTTAAATTATGTTTCTATCGAATTTTTTTTCTGACGCATTTAGTTTGACAACAAAATAGTAGGAAAAATCGCTGCTAAAAATGTTTTGGGAAAAGCTTTCTCTTTGAATGAAGAAACCATTTTTGTGGTCAATAGAGAGAAAACACAATGTCAGAAATATTCTGGAACTTCCGAAGTTATTACGTTACAATTTTAAATGTAATTTGTGATTGAATTTTCCGAATTTTTTAATAAAATTACGAAATTATAACGACGTTTTCGCAAACTCACATTAAATTATGACAGAAATTACGTAATTTTCTATTGCATGGAATGGGATAAAACGTCCCAATTGGTAATGTATTTTCAGAAAAAAGTAAACTTAGTTACAATAGAAAATGTGTACATTTTAATTTTTTGAACAAATTCATAATTACTTGTAGAATTGTGTGTGTCCAATTTCGAGCAAAAACTTGTAGATTATAGTAAAATCATTTTTCGTATGTTTTTACCATTTTTAGCGAATCAAAAAGATTGAAAATAAAACATTACATTTATTTAGAATTTAAATCAGAATAATAAATTGAAGAAAATTACCAAAATAATTCTACTAGAAAATGAAATCTTATTCTACTACCATTCGGACACTTTTATAGAATTTTACAAATAATTATAAATTTTTACAAAAAACGAACATGTTCACACAATTGTATATAATTTATTATTTTTGCGTGGTGCAAATACATTTCCACCATTTTTTTAATAATTTTGTGTTATAAATTCCGTAACTGTAACTTAGAAATACGAAATTTGTTACTAAATTTACATTATTTAGATAAAGTTCCGAAAATAGAGTACCTCCGATTAGTTTTAAACTTAGTGTACTGATGTATTCTGACGCGTTTATCATGAATATGGTAGCGAAAATAGACAACAAAATCATTTTCGAGGTCAAAACTTGATAAAACTATTAAAATTTAATTTTTTTCGTTTATTCCAGTAAATAATAAGAGTTTACAGAAAAGCTTTAATTAAAAGCTGCAGATCTTTCGGAAATACACCTTTTATGCCATATACATTTTTTCCTGAAAACAAGTATTTTTCAAGAGAACAAGGAAAATCTTGGTAAAAAGTGTACAATTCCTTGAAATGGTACCAGTGGCGCTACTGTGAATACTGATTAATCACCAAAATAGTTTAGGTCACATCACTAACTTCTTAAAACATCTCGTAGAAAGGCAGAAAGGCACCATTATAATGTGTCACATAAATAATTTAAATCACGCTTCTACCCCTGGGGTGATCGCTAGAGAGATTGATCAGCAACCTGGGTCGGAGCAGTGTGGCGGAGTGAACGTGTCATTTGAATAAATAACACGAAAACTCCAGATCAATCTAAAACATCTATACCTAACACCCATATACCTATCTACCTTATACAACATAACGACCTACTTTACACCTATATACCTATCCCACTATTTTCCAACCGAGCAATTCACGCCTACCCCGAAAAGGAAATGGCTTAATGGTATAATAATAATAATAACGCTTCTACCCCTTTCCAATGTCCTAATGTCTGGTGGGAGGGGGTAAGGCATCCTTCGACTGGTCACAGAAATAATGCTGGTCAAACCCCTAACTCTTTCCAACGTGTCATGGGGGGCAACCCTGTAAGTGGTCACAGAATGAATTCAAGTTACACTCCTACCCCTTTTCAATGTTTTGTGGGAGGGGGTCAAGTCACACCCGTACCCCTTTCCAATGTCTCGTGGGGTAGGCAAAAAAACTTGTTTATACCAATTAAGATAATACATATAGTAACAGAGGGAAAGCTAGCAAAGGGGATTAAAGCTGAGCAAGGAAAGGGTTATTTCCATCGAATCACCTCCCTTTTCCAGCTCTCCTCATCCACTACGGGTACGCCTTAGTTTTGGGAAATCTCATTTTCCTTGTAAAATAATGGTTTTAGAGGAAAAACATAGGGGAGACCACCCAACAGTAGATAATGAGCCTACATTAGATAATAATCATTAATTGAAAATACTAATGTATGTAAAATAATTAATTTCATTTGATTAACAGTTAGGACATCATACATGTTAATGAATTAGAATTAGAATTAATTATTTCAGGCATATTTGTGCTTTTGATTAATGATTATCTGTAGGGTGGTCTCCCCTATCCTACATAAAATATGTTATTCTTTTTGCTCTACAACTTTTATTTGAAATTCCTTTTATTTAGATCGACGCTTCTTAAAACTTCCGACTGTTTTGTAAAATTAACAGAGCTTTTTATCAAGATAAATAGCCTGATCATTTTGAAGGAAATTAGACTTGTTTCTTTTCAATTTATTACATTACAGCCACTATAAATGCAGAAGTGCAATTTCGAGCAATGGTAGTTCTTGTCGCAACTCATATAAATTTTACTACTCTATAATACAATAGTAAACTCGTTCAAGGTTTGCTTTCGTTATCTTATATGTACATAAGATAAGCAAACGCGCAAAGTACATATCTAAAAAATAACATTGAAATATGGCTGTGCCAAGTCGTCCCGGAAAATTGGGGCAGTTGGAAAAGGGGATGGACTAGTCGTACCGAAAATTGGGGATGACTAGCCAAGCTTATGAAAAATATTGGACTAGTTATCCCGAATTTCGGGACGACGAGACACTTCGTTAAAATATAGCAATAAATTTATTTTCTCTAATTGAGAGAGTCTGAAGGAAACACCTTAAAATAAAATATCATTTTATCAATCCTTATCCTTCTAAATTGTTCTTAATTATACTTTCCTTTAAAATAAAGTAATATTGATCTAGGCCACAAAAACATAATTTTATTTTTAATAAATCTTTACATTCTATTAAATTCATTGAATCGCTTTCTATATCCCTAAACAAATCCTGCCTGGTCGAAATGCGAGACTTTAGCGAAATTAACCCTTGACCAATTTTCTCTCCACTTGAGTTTGGCCCAACCTAATGTTGAGATTACGATATACTGAAGTTGCTCTTTCCTCTTCAAACAAAATAGACTTCAAAGCACCTGACTCTAATTAGGAAACTATTTGCTTTAGACAATATAAAGACAATACAATCAAATTGGATACACCATTGGATCTTAATAAGTTTTTCTTCCTCTATAATGGCTTTTAAGTTAACAAATTAAAAAAAAAAAACTATTTTTGTTAAGATGAATTTAATGTCTCAAAATATTTTAAGTACAACATTTGCAAATGAACTGCTTGTTTGCTATCAATTTATAGAAAAATTATAAAAGCACTCAAACCAATTGGGATCTGAAGTCTTGGGTGCGATAGTGTCGCGAACTCGCGAAACCAGCAGTGGGACTCGGATGCTGTTTCGAAATCAAAAATCGAATGGACCTCTCTTTCTATCTCCACACGTTAGAAAAAGAGGTCCGTTCGATTTTGGACACGGCATCTGAGTCCCACTGCAGGTAGCATTTTTAAGTAGAATTTTAATTTGTGCTTAAAAACAATTTTACCATCGTTTTTACTAGTTTCAAACATTTATTAGATACAAAAAAGTACAGATTTGTCGGAAACTAAGTGTTTCGAATAGAAATTTCATCTTTAATTAATGCGTATAGCAAAAAAAAAAGATTCATAATATGCAAAAAATATGAATTGTAGACGTTCAAAAATGAAGTACGAATTTTAACCTAACTTTTGGGTTAGAATTCTGTAGGTACTAAATATTTCAGGTATAAATTTATAAAAATGTGTTTTAAGTTCATCTTTAAAGCTTCTAATGTTGAAACTTATATAATATACTAAAATAATTGTTTTCTTCTGTTGACAAAAATAGTTTTAACATAAAACGTGTTTTTTCACTTCTTACGATGAAAATTTCACATGTAACACTTAGTCTCCGATAAAACTTAATTGTTTCCAATCACTATTCCTTTTAAACTATGCAAAACAATAACAAGATTGTTTTTAAACACAAAATTGAAATGCATCTTAAAGATTCTACCTGGTTTCACGAGTTCACATTTTGGCCGCATTGAAAAAATAGATGACGTTTTGCAGCACAGTGGATGCCAATAGCTCATGCAAAAGAATTTGTTTAATTTGAAACGGTCTTTGTATCAGTCAACGCGACGTTTTATTGTTGTTTTTTTTCAACGCGAATAAGCAAAGCGTTTTGGTTCGATATTCAACATTTTTGCCAATGTTCATGACCTAGTTTCTGGGTTCCTAAATAAATTGTAAAATAATTTCACCCCTAAGCTATATGAAATACGCATCTCAAAAGTGCAACCAGTTTTTTTAACAATTAAATCATTTACGCGAAAACAAGAGAATGCAGGGAAGAATGAGCTTTCGTTATTAATGGACAAGCAAAGCATTTTATTATATTATGAAGTACAATTTCCTGTTTTCAGTTTTACGAGTTTTGCATTCAGGCGAAAATGTTATATTACCTTTGTAATTGATACAAAGTATATTGAATAAAAAGACATCATCATAAATTATATAATATTAAGGAATTGTTTTCATGATCCCTAAATACTTTTGAGCTAACGATGTTTTCCGATCTTTTATCTTATCAAAATAGAGGCCAATTTTTTATCAAATAATTTTTTCTTAACGAAAAATAAAGTGTTTTAATTTTTGCAAAAATGAAATATTTGGAAAAATGGTGTCTATTTTTTCATTATAATACAATTGGTTGACAAGGTAGTTGGTGGGTTTTTAAAGTTTTAAATTTCTAAAGAAAGTCAAGACGTTTTTGAACTAAAGGAAGACGACTTTATAATCTGGAAAAATGTTTTGCGGTTTTTTGCGGTATTTCTAGTCATACTGAAAATTCTATCCAATCAACCTTCAAACGAATTTAAGAAAAAAATAAATAACTCCATTATATTCTCAAAAAGTGACAAAACAGAATCCAATAAGATAACCTTCTCGTGGCACTAACCTTTATTTTAATAATACTTATTTTATAAGAAAAAAGTACATTTTTACTACGAAAAATGTAGATTTTATATGGTGCTCAAAAAGTTCAATTTTCTAAAACGAAAATATGAATTTTCATTAAAGGAGATAATTTTGAATGAAATAGTTGAATTTTCAACGAAATAGTAACATTTTCAACCAAAAAGATGAATTTTGAACCAAGAAGATTAATATACTGAGAAAAAATAAGATTTTTCAACAAAATAGTTACATTTCCATCCAAAGATTTACATTTTTAACTAAAATGATGAACTTTCTTCAAACTAAGTAAATTTTCAACAAAATAGTTCAACTTTGAATTAAGTAATTTATTTTTAAATAAAAAAAATTAATTTTCAATGAAAAATATAATAATTGATATTTCAACTAAGAAACATGTTAATTTTAAATAAAAAAGAATTTATTTCATACAAGAAAGGCGAATTGTCAGCAACTTAATTGAATCCTCGACTAAAAAAGGTTAATTTTTAACCAGCAGGTTCCCTTTTTCACTAAAAAAAGATTAATCCACCAAAAGATATACATTTTTAAACGGAAATCATTTCCAAAATAAGAGTGAAATTTTTCATGAAATGGTTTACTTTTTTACCAAAGTAATAAAACGTTCAACTCAAAAATATGAATTTGGAACAAAATAGTGGCATTTTTAAGACCAAAAGGCGACTTTTTTACAAAACAGTTGCATTTTCGACCCTAAAATATGAATTTTCGAACAGGTACTTGATTTTTTATAGAATAGTTGAATCCTCATCCAAACAGATTGATTTTTAGCGATTTACATTTTCAACAGAGAAAGATTACATTCTTACCGAAGAAATAAATTATCAAGTATCTTTTAAACTAAACCAAATTATTTCTAAATTTCAGAAAAATATTTAAAAATTTTTCAGAATTGCCTCAAAATCTTACAGATTTCTTTGACATGTTTACAAAGCATTACAATTTTTTTTTAATATTCTCTAAAAATTAATTTTGCAAAATAAAAAATTATTAAAAATTTTCTGACAAATCTAAGAAAAATTTTGCATTATCTTGAAACTATTCAAAATCTTAGATAGTAGTAAAACTTTTTTCTTCAACATAATTCAAAGTTGATGCAAGAATATAAAAGTTTCCTTGGTTCGAGGCGAATTGATTGACCTATAATATTAATACGTTATATTGAAGAGTAGGGAAGTTATGGTAATTTATCTATTTTTAAACTCGATTTTTATAGTAAGAATTTTCTCATTCTCATAATTTAAAGTTGACGCCAGAATAGAAAAGTTGTCTTGGTTCCAAATGAATCGATTGACCCATAGCATTGATACATTTTGTTGAAGAGTAAGAAAGCTACGGTAATGAATAATATTTGAGAATACGGTTTTTTATAGTAAAACTTTTTTCTTCAACATAATTCAAAGTTATGCAAGAATATAAAAGTTTCCTTGGTCCGAGACTAATCGATTTACTTACAATATTATTACATTTTATCAAAGATTAGGGAAATTATGCTCATTTATAATATTTAAGTCATCTGTTTCAGACAGAAAAACTTTTTTCATCGACATAATTCAAAGTTGACGCATGAATAGAAAAGACTTTTTGATCATTTATTTTCAAATAGAGTAATTCTGACAATTATTGTAAAGAAATCACAAAGCTGGAAAAGGGATAGTGTGCAACAGAACTTTTCCCTACCCTTTTCCACCTCGAAAAATTATCATTTCGAATACAAAATTTGATTTGTCTTTGTATTAAAATTTTTTTTGTATTATTCTGTAATTTTGTATTTTTCGTAAATTTCTATTTTTAAAATGAGCGAAATGAAGACTTTGGTTTGTCTATTATTGAAAAAAATAACTAATGCTTCCTCTATAAGGAAGCAAATACAAATTTGTAAATAAAAACAAAGTAGAAACACTCGAGATTGAATTCGCAGCTATTTTTTCTTCCCCCGAGAAATCTAATATCATTATTCCTGTTATTTCTGAAAAGAACAGCAACAACAAAAATATATTTTGAGAGAAAATTCCGTGTCTCATTTGACCCCGTATGCTCATCTTGTTCCAGTCTCCCCTATTATTTCGTTAATTCAACCATAAATCGCCAATATCTCTTCACATGTGTTAATAATACTAACGACTGTCATTAAACTATATACATTGCCCTCGTATAGCTCACTAACTTCATTAGTGAATCACATACGATGAAATGTCAGGATTTACGATCAGTATAGGTAAGACTTGTAGGGGAAAAAAATTCCATTCATTATACCCACAACGTTAAAACATTATATAATTATCTCCGAATTTTTGTATTTCGGAGGCTTCAGTCATTTGAAACTAAATTTTACTCCCTCTTGGGTGATTTCAGAGAATATCCTCTAAGCACGAACGTTTCAAGATTTTTACTAAAAAAGCAAACCTTCTTTATCATCAAAAATTTTTGATATATTAAAATACGAATATAAAAGACTAATGAATGATGACTATTTGGGGTGGCTTTTTTAATCGAAGAAAAAAGTTTCCGTTTTTCCCCGGTTCACAAAAATTGTATACGGGGTCATTGAAATTTAAAAATTTGAACTTTTGAAGCTGAACATTTTTTCGTTTGAAGTAATCAAAACTGTTCTGCAAATCAAAGCACTTAAAAGATTATGCGTGTCTTATGGGAACCGACAGCTCTGGACTCGCAACTCTTGAATTTTAAACTTATGATTGAAGCTTATAACGTTTTTAATTCAGAATTTTTTAATTTAAGCGCTTAATAATTTAGACGTATTAAATGGAAGCTTTCAACACTTTCCGAGTGAACAATTTGAAATTAAATGAAGCTTAAATTAACAATTTTTTTATTTAAGTTTTATAAATTGAACATTTTAAAGATTTCTGGTTAAAAAAGAACTCCACGCTATATCATTTGCAAAGCTCTGAATAGAAGAATCAATCTGTAAATTTTAAAATGTTGAAAATTATAACATTGTAGAAAATTTCAAGTTAAAAAAAATTAAAAAATGAATAAATGAAACTTTTTAATGTGAACATTTTTTAAATTAGAAGTGAAAATATTTTTATGTTAGTTCATTTCCAATTAATAATGGTTAAATGTTCATTTATAAGTCCTCTGATTCCCTGATATAAACAATTGAGCAATTGTTTCAATGATACACACAATTATTAGTGTCCAAAAAATCCGGCTATTCGTACCGAAACTTCGGTAAAAGTAGCCTCTTTTCCAGCTCCTCCATATTTGTACCGACAAAATCCAGCCATTCGCATCGAAATATGAACCTGAATAAATATTGAAATAAAAAATATTTTATTATTCAACAATTTTTCAATTGTTTAAATTAAAAATTTTGAAAAACCGTGGATTTCCCTATAGTCGGCAATTTTACAGTACCGGATATTTTATAGGCCATGTCTACGTGTACCGCAATTTCGGTACAAGTAGCCAGATTTTTTCGGTATGAATAGGGGAGCTGGAAAAGGCAATAAAAGGAAATGAAAGGAAAATAATTGCCAGCCACTTCTAATTTCGGAAATGTTATATTTTTAGAATTTTTCTGTTTTGGTTAAGGATTAAACTACTTGTTTCAAAATCCTCGATTTAGTAAAATTAAACTGCTTTTTATTTAAAATTGAAATCTTTTTTGGTTGAAATATCAACTATTACATTTTTCGTTGATAATTCATAGTTTCTAGTTGAAGATTCAACTATTTATTTGAAAGTTGAACTACATTGTTAGAAATTCATTTTTTTGGGTAATGATTTAACTAATTTTTCTAATTCGTTTTTTTTCGTTAAGAATTAATTTTTTTAACCGCTCATTAACTATTTCATTGGAACTCTATTCGATTTGTTGAAAAAAAAATTTTTTTTCTGGAATAATTTATTCTGGGTTAAATTTTTTAACCGGAAATTTAACTTTTCAATTTTTGCTTAAGAATTGATCTTTTTTTAATTTTTAATTAAACAATTGGATTGAAAATTCATGTATTTAGTTAAAAACTCATTCTTTTGTTTTAAAAATTAACTTTTTTTGTAGAAATTTGACTTTTTGCCAAAAATGCAACCATTTGTTTAAAAATAATTCTTTTTGGCTGAGAATTCAACTATTTTGTTAAGAATTCGCCTTTTCGGTGAAATTCAGCTGTTTTTTATTGAAAATAAAAATCTTTTATTTCAAGTAGAAATCCCAAGAAGTAGCTATTTGTCATTCTTTCAGCTTTTTTTCTGTTCAAAGTCGGAAACACAATTGTTCTTTTGTACACAAAGAGTACTGAATTCGCGTAGCTTGAGAATTTGTATAGGAAACATTGAAATCTTTCTATTAAATTTGTTCTCTCGACTTTTACTGCAGCGGAATTCTTCCTTTTGTTACCAGTTCAAATTGCCAGATTGAATTTCGTAATTTCGATTCATTTCCATTTATTCAGTCAATACGACGAGTTGAAAAAATTCACTGACCAAAAAATATACATTCAAAAAAATTCAATTTTGTATTAAAAGGCTTTATTTCAATTTTTCACTTTTGGTAGGTTACAAATATTAAAGCTATTGCAAAATTGTTAATAACGCTTCGGAAGCGTCACCTTTGAGTTCTATGAACATCTTACATAATCTCTCAAAATCCCTTTAAAACAATTAAGCTCCCTGGAAATTCCTTGAAATCCTTAAAAAAATATGTTATTCCGTCAAAATTCTTTCAGATTCCTTGAAATATTTTGCAATCCTTGAAATCGAAATCTCTTAGAATCCCTTATCACATTCAGGAATCCTTTGGCATTCTTTTAAATCTTTAGAAATTTTACAAAATATTCTATAAAATCCGTGGATGTACTATGCATTTTTTTAAATTACTTGAAATCTTTTGAAAATCCGTGAAATCATCGAAACCCCATTAAATCATTCAAAATCCGTTAAAATCCCTTTAAATCCTTGAGATAAAATAATAAAATAAAATTCCCTGACATCTTCACACTTTTTTGAAAATACTTCAGTATCCCTTAGAATACTTTAAAAAATTTTGCAAGTCCCAGAAAACGTTTTTAGCTTTTTACAATCCCTTGAATAATTGAGATTCTCTCTGAAATTGTACTGGCAAGGGACACCTACACCCTTCGGATTTCTTTTATTCATACTCCTTCCAGTAATTGACCATTATCAAATTTGTCATATGCTAAAGTAATGAGATGCGCGTTTAAGCCATTCTCGAGAAAAACGACTTGACAAAAATTCACGTAAGTTACACGGACCCAGTTAGATCCAGTGATTTCTGCTGCCGTCATTTTTTTGCAATTATTTCACTCATTCAAATTTTTGTATCGCAAATGACTATTATTCTTATTTAAATCAAGCACGAATATTTATTTCTAGTAATTTTGTTCGAATTTTTCTTCATTTAATTGTACATTTCTATTTTGGTTAAAATAAATATTCATATATAAGGATATAGTAAAATAAAATCATAAAAAAATAGAATATAAATAAAAGAGATTTTCAATTATTATTAGATATAATATTCATATCTTTGAATTAGAGTAATAAATAATGTTTTTCAAACAATTGCATGAGGAATTAAAATTTTCCAAGGAAGTGATAAAAGTTGAGAAAATCAAATTTCTCATATAACAAAAATGGTTTAAAGTGAATATTTTAACGCGATTTAAATACATTTAGTAGTCAATTGCAATTTCAAACCAAAATTCAATGCAAGCAAAAATTAGAAAAGAATGACGGCAGCAGGAATCGTTCCCGGACTTTCCGGTTACGAACTTGGAGCGTTACTGTCAAAATAATTGATATATTGTTGATACATAAAAAATAAATATGATGTAAAAAAAATCTTATGATTCTTGAAAATAGGGAGGGCATTCGTTTTTCGATTCAATATGTATTTAATGGACACAATTGCGTATGATCTTGTTTACTCACATATATTTTATGACCAATAACGACCTTGTAAATCCTTTTACGCGTCAAGTTAAGTAACTGTAATAAAACTTTCATAGAACTCCAATAACACTTATCAAAAGTTTTGAAATTTCTTCTCTTACAGAGCCTCGGAAATCACTTGCTGAGTTTAAGGGACTGGCCGATCGATCTTCGATAAACTGAAGTGCTTTTTTCCTCAATGCAAACAAAAGTCACTATAGTTGAATAAAAAAATCAAAGAGAAAAGAAAGAAAAATACTCTTCCTTCTGTGTTTGAAGCATTTTTTTCCTTATGATTGAGAAAGAGCCCGAAGTAAAATATTGAGTGGTCGGGGTCAAACTTTAAGAATCAGCCAAAAGGAACTCAACGGAAAAGTCATCTTGTATAAGAAAACCAATTCTTTCTGGACTTATGGTGGACAATATGTCATCTTTGATACGCAGTATTCTGAAGACGCAAACTTGAAACTTGTATGAAGAAGCCTCTAGTGGTAATAAAAGAAAACTGTAATTAAAAGTGTATCGAGATGTTGAGAAATATGTTGCCAACCCCTAATTTCGTAAAGTACCAATCCAATTTGGAGACAAACCCTATTATGATCATTAATTAGTGAAAATCGAGGGGTTAATTACTCCTGCAATCAGGTGTACAATCTCCCTGCGATCTCATGCAATCCCATGCAATCATTTGCAATCCCATGCAATTTTTTGCAATATTTTGTAATTCTTTCTCACGAATAATTATTGTAGGAAATTCAGTATAGGTCTATAAAGATTTTCCTATAATGGATTTCTTGTAATTTTTTCGCGATTCTAGAAAAATCATGATAGAAAATCAGTATATTATTTATTTATTTATTTAATGTGGGATTTAGACCAATTTTGAGGAATTTTAAGGAATCACATAGAATTTCCATGGATTTTAAGCGAATTCGTCAGATTTCATAAAAAATGCACGGCATTTGAAAGATTTCCATACATATCAGGAGATTTTGAGGAATCCTAAAGGATTTCAACAAATTTTGAGGGACTGCTTCGGATTTTAAGGATTTTCCAAATATTTCATCGGTTTTCAAATGATTGAAAAATATTTCTACGAGTAGAGATTATAGAAAGATCATGGCAGAAAATGATTATAAAAAAAATCAGTACAGAAATAAAGAATGTGTAAAAATTGAAAGAGTGAATGCAAAAAAATAGATGAAGTACAAGCGAATACTTTATTTATTTAACATAGTATTTCGAAAATTTTGAAAGAATTTCAGAGATTTCCAAACCTATCAGGATTTCAACCAATTTTGCAGAACTTACACTGATTGGAAGGCTTTTAAATTATTTTGGGGATTTTCCAAGTATTTCAATTAATTTTAAAAGATTTCTTCCATTCTCCAGGGATTTAAAAATATTTTCACGAATTTTATGGAATTTCGAAACATTTCAAGGGATCTTAGAAGATTTTCACTTTTTCCTAAGATGTCAAGGGATTGAAAGAATTTTTTTATAGGATTTTCAAAGATTTCAAGGGATTTCTAGTGAACTTTGAAAAATAAAAAATGAATTAATGCAATTTAAAGGGATTTCTAGTGTTTACAAAGATTTTAAAGGATTTAAAGAGGTATTTCAAGGAATTTCTCAAGATTCATGGATTTTATTGATTCGCCAACGACTTTGAGGTACATATTTCAAAAATTTCTAGGCATTCGAACGGTTCTTTTAGAAAACTCCAATGCATAAGTTTAATTTAAATTATATATTCAATGACTTTTAAATAATTTATCCTTTTTCGAATGGATTTTCACGGTTTCCAAATATTTTAAGGGTCTTTCAGGGATTCTAAATGATTCGAAAAGATATAAAAGATTTCAAACGATTTAAAAAAATGGCAGGGATTTCCACAGATTTCAAAGGATTTATAGAGAACTTCAGAAAGTAAATGAAATTTCATTCAATTTCAAGGGATTTTTAGCGATTCCAAAGGGTTGCAAGAGATTTTAAGGCATTCCAAGGAATTTCACAAGATTTGAAGGATTTTATCAAATCTCTAAGGATTTCAAAAGATTTTGAAGATTTTCAGGAATTTTAAATTTTTGCTCAAAAACTTCAATGAATAAATTTAGCTGAATTGATATTAAAGGGATTTCGAAGGGATTTCAACAGTTCAAGGAAAAAAAATTCAAATTTATAGGACCTGAAATTATTTTAAAACTTTTGGGGGATTTTACATTTTTTAATGGATTAAACCTTTCTTAGAAGATTTCAGAGATCTTAATGGATTTCAATTTTGGAAGAGATTTTGAAGATATCACCGAATTTAACAATCTCTTCTGTATAAAGTTTATTTCTGCAGAATCGCTTTTTTTAATTCTGAACTTTCATATGAGATTATGAGCAGTCTAGCATGAATCGTTTCCTGGTAGTTTCTCTTCTTTTTACATTAATTCCTTCAATATTTTTCCAGTATTTTGCAATCTCACACAGTCTTGCGATCTCGCAATCTAGTGTACACCTAACATTCGAGTAATTAACCCCTCAGTGAAAATTTAAAGGAATTTGAAAAATGAGGGAATTTTATACAATTCATTATTATTGTAAAATTATTAATAGCAGTTAAATTCTTCACTCAGAATGGCAATTAAAATCTTAAGAAATATTCCGTGGCAATTCTCGGCTTTTTCCTGATTTTATTACATTTGTCCAGGTCATTCAAATTTTCAAAATCTAGGCTGTAAGCTAAACTGAAAATGTTGGGAATATAATCCAATAGTGTAGATTTTGAATCATCTCTTATTGCTCCAAATTTAATAATTGAAAATTGCAGGAATTACAATTTCAAAATCTTAAAACTGTGCAAATCAGAATGAAGAGTAAGTTTGCGAATTTTTGTATTACAAATTTGAATGAATTTAAAAATAAAAGTGTCTTTTGAACTGAATATTTCAAACTCATATTCTTTAAAATTAAACAATTTTAAATTTGAAGTTCTCAAAGTTGTACAATTTCAATTGGAATTGTATTGATTTCAAAGACGAACAATACAGAAATGTTCAAAATTGCAATTTTTTGTGTGATAAATATAAAGTTTTCTGTTTTGAAAATAGTTATAAATAAAGAAACTCCATACACTTCTTCCAAATGAAGTTTACAAAGTTTTCAGGTTCTACAGAAACCTTTTCACTATTTTAAAAAAATTTTATTAATTTTTCGCTGCATTGTCAATTTTTTCGTAATTTTCAAAAGTATAGTATAAAAGATAATAAAAAACAAATAGGAAAATATTCTCATCATTCAATTCACTTTAAATCATGCAAGATATTACGATTATGATAGCAAGGAAATTGATGATGTTGATAAGAGCAAGACGGGGATTTAGTGCACGGGGGTGGTTAAGTGATTGGAAAAACATACGACGGAGAATATATAAATTTTGATATAGAAGATGAAAAATCCCAATATAAAAAGGGAAGTTGCTAATAAATAAAAAAAGAGAATAAAGTAGATAGATGAGAAAGAGCTGTAGACCAAACCATTTGTGGAGCAGGGTCGTAAAAAGCCAAGGAGTCTTCTATTAAAAATAAGTTCCTTATTTCAGTAAAGGAAACTAAACCTTCTGTGGGAATATTTCAAAATTTATAAAGGTTTGCAAAAATCTTTCCAGTACGTACTTAAAAGAAACAGATAGTAATAAGACCTTTAAAGATCTCATTCCATTCCTCTGAAATTGAATGTGTCCCCTTAAAAGAATTTCTTTATACAGATATTAAATCATGGTTTCGCATAGTCGAAGGATCCTTCAAAACTTAATAACTTTCCTCAAACAAGATGTAGTGCATCTCAAGTGATCTAACTTTATCATCTGTGTAAGACCAATGAAAACTAAATGATCCATCACGTGAAATACAACTACGATTTAGCTAACATCAAGACCCAAAATTCTTCTGTGTCACATCTACGATTATTGATGAAGAGCGTGTCAAGGATGTATCGGGTGAAAAATTATACGGAAATTTTCCGAAAATTCAATATAACAGATGAGGACATTGATTACATGACGAACTTGGGATATGGAAACGAGACAGGTGAGGATATTGAAACAACCGACACCGATTGTTATTGTAATGGGGTGGCAAGAGATCTGGCAATTTCCTACAAAGCTTATCATGGATATGTGGCGCTTGTGGTCTGTGTGTTTGGAACAGTGGCGAATATTCTGAATATCGTGGTACTGACCCGAAAGGATATGGTGGTTGCACCCATTAACAGGATTCTCACTGGCCTAGCCAGTGCAGATATGCTGGTTATGGTGGAATATATTCCATTTGCCACATATGTGTACCTTGTTCTTCCAGAACACAAAATGTTCCCTTACGGATGGGCAGTCTTTGTCCTATTTCATATGCACTTTGCCAACATTTTGCATACCATCAGCATCGCCCTCACCTTGACGTTGGCTGTCTGGAGGTACATCGCGATTAGGTGAGTTTCATTTTCATTTAGTTTGATCTAGTTTTATAGATTTTGACTTGAATTGTTTAAGTTATCAGAATTCCTGAACAATGGTTAGTTGAAGAGATTTGTTTTGATTTTTTGGGAAGGTTTGTGCTCAAATTACTCTACAAACAAAAAAGTAAAAGAAATAAGGATGGCCTTGCCTTAGAGTCAAGCTTAAATTGACTCAATTTTTAACTTGAATGATAAAATTAATGGAGAAGGTCCATTGATAATTGTGATAGATTCAGTAATCAAATAAATGACACGAAAAGAGACCTATAAAGTCAATAGAAAAAACACTTATCTACTACTCAAAAATTTGGATTCTATTATACATTTAATTAATCTGCTTGAATTTAAAAGATGAGATGAAATTCTATTATTGATTTCGGGGGTGAAAACTAAAGTCACAATTTCTAGAATAAATGTTAGAAGTAATGTTCAGACGGATTTTAATTCATTGAATGACAAGCTAGATAAACCTTTGACACAAATAGTTAAATTATCAAATAAAAGGGATGAATTCTTTACGAAGAATGTAATAATCAATATTTTCACAAGCAAAATAGTTGGATTCTTAACCAAAACATTCATTTGCTGTCAAGAAAGACAAATTTACAATAAAATACATGAATTTTCCACCAAATAGTGGAATTTTGAACCAAAAAGATGTATCTTAATAAGATTAATTTCCTACAGAAAAATATGGATTTTCAACCAAATAGTTGAAATTTCTACCGAAAGAACGTGAATTTTCAATGAAAAATGGAATAGTTAACTTTGTGCTGCAGAAAAATGAATTGAACAAAAATTAATGTAAAAAATGAAAAGGATTTTCAACAAAATAGTTTAATTTTCAACCAAAGCGATGAATTTCCAACTAAAATTTAACATCAAATCATCATCATCATTCAACATCAAGGATTAAAATTATCAATCTTTGAACAAATGAATTAATTTTTAACAAATGGTTGAATCCTTAACTAAAATAGATTATTGATTGTCAACAATAATTGTCAACCAAACAGTTGTATTTTTAGCCGAAAAGGTGAAATGTTTACCATAGAAGGGATGAATTTAAAAAAAATCATTTTCAACAAAAAAGATAACTCTTCTACCAAACGAGATGAATTTTTAACAAAAATGTTGAGTTCCCAAGCTAAAAAGTCGAATTTTTTCGATCAAGAAGAATGAATTATCAACCAACTTGCTGAATTTACCACAAAAAAAAATTAATTTTGAACCAACAACCAGTTGCATTTAGAACAAAATAGTCACACTATCAAGCAAAAGAGACAAATTTTTAACACAATAGTTGAATTTTTAACCAAATAGCTGAATTTGCAACCAAATAGTCGAAATTTCTAACAGAAAAGATTAAACTGTAACCAATAATATTTGCATGAATTGAATAAGAGTTTTCAACAAAATAGTTAAATTTGTAATAAAACTGTTAGATTTCGAAGCAAATAATTCAAATTTTCACCAAAAATAAATACATTCTGAATCAAAAATATAAAAAGTAAGCTTTTCAACCAAAAAGAATTAACTTTCAAACCAAAATAGTTGGATTTTTTTATTGGGTTCTATTAATTCAGTTCACATTCAAGCAGAAACAAGAAAAAATTAAAGTTTCTTCAAAATAAGGGACAGAAAGGGGAATCCTTAAGAAAGGGAGAACAGAAGGGAATAGAGGAAAGAGTTCGAAGTCTGAAATTGATAAGCATTTTCATACCGTAGACTACTATAGATTTCATATTTATAGATTATTTAAGTTTTCGTTTTAAGATACAATTTAAAATTAGATAAATTTTCAACTAGAATGATGAATATACAAGCAAAAAAAAATAGATTTCAACAAAGTAGTTCAATTTTTAACCAGTGAAGATGAATTCTAGACGAAAAATATAATAGTCGATGTTTCGTAAAAAATATTCAAATTTCTAATAAAAATAATTAAATTCATCCAATAAGGACTAGTTTCTAACAAAATACATTAATTTTCATCCAACTAGTTTAAATTTATACAAAAAATTTCCATTTTTCATCAAGAAGATTGCTTTTCTACCGCAAAAGAATCTTCAGTGAAATATACAAATATTCAAACATATATTTGAAATTTGCACTAAAAAAACATGAATTTCAAATCAGAAATGGAACATTTAGATTTTAAGATAAAAAAAATAATAGGGGAGGACTGTGAAGTCTGATATGGAATAGCCTTTTCATACCACAGATTACTACAGATTTCATACATAGATTAATTAATTTTTCTATTTTTCAAATGAAATTTAAAATAAGCTGGATTAAAGTCACTTTAGCCACTTCTGAAACATGTTACTAAAAAGTGACTGAAAGTGACTTAGGTGACTGCGGGTTGCGCCGTGTTGATCGACTTAATTTCTTCTTTTAAATCTGTTACCGATATCACCAACTTAGATGGTTTTGACGTTGAAAATTGGAACATTCCAATTTATTGAGTGCATTCCAATTATAAGGTTTTGGATGGAGGTAGGAATTCGAAGTACCTAATGAATTCTGGCAAGCATATAAGCGAATCAAACTCGAAATTAAGTTATTTAATCAGAACATTTCGCTGGACTCCACGTTCCAAGTCGCTCCATAAAATCACCACTGTAGGACCGTTTTATTAGTTTCGGACTGATTTCTATCCCATATCGACTTTCTCTATGAACTATATGCAAGCAAAAATATGTCTATAATCATATTTTAAATCTAAAATTAATGTTAGTTCTTCTGAAGTACTGCCAATGTGTCAGTTTCTATCTTCTAAAATTATTTCACAACTGTCCACAACATGAAGCTGTTCCCCTTGAAACTTATCGTTGGTTTTCAAGTTAATAATTTTAATCTTTAAATCAGAATGATTGAATTTGAAAAATCGTGATGACCGATTTAAAAATTACATAATTCGAATGACTTAGTTTCCAGATCCCATTTTTAAAGTCCATCAATTTTTGAACGATGTTTGGAATTGTTTAATTTTTAAAGTTTACAGTAGGAAAGCAACGAAAGATAACAATAAAATATATATAATATAATGAACAATAAAAGTAAATTTCAAAGTTTTTGGAATAACTAAGCTTTAAAGGTTCACAATATTATATATATTATATATAATACTAGCTGCACAAAAAAGTTCTCCCTGTTTGTCAATAGATGGCTCCAGCAGTAAGTGCGGGTCGATTTTGACATCCAAAACGCCATAAACCAAGCTTAGACATATGGTAAGCAAACCGTTGTTATACATTAGTGACCTTTGTTTTGGCGTCATACTTTTGGTTGTGTGAAAATGTCTGAATTTGTGCCAAATAATCTTCATCTACGGGAAGTGTTGATTTTCTTCTTTCATTCAAAGAAAACGGCAGCCGATAAGCGCATTGAGAGCTCCAAAAAGTTTACGGAGATGCTGCTTTAAGTGAAACAACGCAAAGAAGTTGTTTGATGTTGAGATTTATTTTTTTTCTCCATTTTTTTCATCTTTTTTTTTCTCGATGTTTCTTCTTGCCAAACGCAAGAAGAGCTTGCTTCAGCATTAGGAGTTACCCGTCAAGCCATTTCCAAGCGATTGCATGCGTTGGGAATGATTAAAAAACAAGGAACTTGGGTTCCTTATGATTTGAAGCCAAGGGACGTTGAGCGTCGTTTTTTCACCTATGAGCAACTGCTTTAGCGGGAAAAAATGAAATGTTTTCTTCATCGCATCGTGATGGGTGATAAAAAATGTATTCATTACAGTAACTCAAAAAGAAGAAAGTCATGGGGACTGCCCGCTCATGCTTCTACGTTATCGGCTCGGCCGAATATTCACGCTGCGAAGGTTATGCTGTGTATTTGGTGGGACCAGGTCGGTCTCATTTATTGTGAGCTGTTGAAACCCAATGAAACCAATACTGGGGAAAGGTATCGACTTCAATTGATGCGATTGAGCCGAGCACTGCGCGAAAAACGGCCACAATATGATCAGAGGTACGAAAAAGTGATTCTACAGCTTGACAACGCTCGGCCTCACGTTGCCAAATCCGTTAAAACCTACCTGGAAGCGCTCAAATGGGAAGTTCTACCCCACCCGCCGTATTGCCCAGATATTGATGGGAAAAATGTGTTGCTAACGACGGGCAATACTTTGAATGATTCATTTGTAACCATTTTTTCGCACTTAAGTTGCATTTTCATACGAAAACATTGAGAACTTATTTGCACACCTAATATATTATATATTATATATTATGTATTATATATTATATATTATATATTATATATTATATATTATATATTATATATTA
>CAKNXH010000127.1:510444-526308 GCA_932178445.1 Andricus quercusramuli
ATATTATATATTATATATTATATATTATATATTATATATTATATTTTGAAACTTAAATTTGAGCTTTTTGGTTTCAAAAGCTTAAATTCTAAAATATTTGGTCTGGAATTTATTCCTTAATTAAATTTAATATAATTTCAATTTCAAACATATGAAAATTTCTGTTTTCTAAATGCTTTGAAATCGTATAATATCAAATTGAAGACTTTATAGGTCCACAATTTTCATTTTAAAGGATTTGAAATTAAACCAGACTGAATGAAATACCTCCAAAATAATTTCAAAACAATGAAAAATTAAGAACTGTTTCCAACCAGGCATTCATCAAAAATAAAATTATTAAATTTTGTATGCTTTGGATAAGAAATTATACAATTTCAACTCCTTTATGATGAAATTGTCCAATTTTCAAATTTGTATTCTAAAATTTTAGTACCTCTGTCTTAAAAGTTAAAAATTTGTAATTATCTAATTTGGACGCTTATATTTAGAAAATGCTAATCTAAATAGTTTGAATTGTAACGTTTTCATTTCAAAATCATTCGATACATTTTTTTAAAGTTCAAGCGCTTTTATTTCGAAGTTAGTCGTTTTTTATTATTTTTTCAAAAGTGTATGCAAATAAATATTTTCATCTTTTTTAATAATGCATTTTCAAATTTTTTATATTTTTTCAGTGGGAAAATAAAAATCCAGATATGTGAACGCGCGCTTAGAGCGCGTGCATTTACTGCTAGTATATTAATAATTAATTGAATTAAATAACTTACATTAAGATTACAAAGCTCACTTGTAATGAGTTATTTTAATTTCAAGTCAACGTAACAAGATAAATGATGGTAATAAACAACTTAAACCAGCACATAACCTGACATCCGATATATACTGATTTTCCACAGTCTGATAAAAAATCGCATTAATTACTTTTCGCATAAAAGGTTCATTTATTATAAAAAAAATGTGTTTTCTAATTGTAAGCTTAAAGATGAAATGTTATAAAAATTGTATTAGTCAGGTTAATGTTAACTGTGCGTTATCGATTAAATAAAATTGCACAGAAATTAACCAAAAGTTACCGAAAAAATCCTATAAATGAACTTATAAAAAAATGTTTTTAAAAATTGAATGATTGTGTCTTTTTTTATCAATTACACATTATACAAGATTTCTGACAATAGAAATATTTTCGTGAGCCTAACTATGATAGTCTTTTGTAAATAAGCGTATGCCAACATAGCCTATGCGCAAAGTTACCCTTCACTTTCCCTTATGAATTTATTCTTCGAAAGTTTCAGTACAACTCTATTCGGTTAGCTTTTTTTTTAAATCGTCATTCGGGTAGAATACGGATTGCAGCTTTTACAGTGAAAGTATAAAAATACGAAAATTCAAGTTATTGTTAAATAAAGAATTTCAATACGAACTATTTTATAAATCCGTTAACAATCAGTAAACTTTTCTCTAATTAAAAAATTATTTTAAAAATTGATTAGTTTTTAAATGGACTGTACGTAATAAAAATTCTGCGAGTTTCGAGAAAATTAAATTTGAATTATTCAGCACTATCATGAATTATTTTTCATATTTTGCAAATCCATCCTACATTATGAAAGTTTTTACAAAAATTATATGAATCCGTGGGTTGCAATCTCACATTGAAATCTTCAAACTGAAGATAAAGAACACCCTTCTTTTGGTTAATTAAATAAACGTTATGAATAATAGAGTAGCTTTAATGATCTACACATGTAGATTTTTATCTACACTCCCCTTGAATATTGAAATATTTACGAGTTTCTCCACTTAAATTCCCATTAAATACACAAACATACAACCTATTATTACTCAAATTTTCTTGTCAATAAATGTATATTTCAAGAAAAATATGTCTCTTTTTCTTATGAAGAAACTTCACAATAAATCAAAGATTCGCAGCAGTTTTGAAAATATCGTGTCCTTAATTTCAATGTCAAGTTTTTATAAGATCCCGACATGTTTATACAATTTTTAAAAATACAGCTTCCACCTTACTGTGATTGGCTATGGAATCACTAGTGAATTTTCCCTTCAAGATTCTACTGAGTATAAAGTAACCACAAGAAAGATAATATCGATTAAACTTCAGTTACTTAAGAGACAATTTCCTTCATTTCTGACAATTTCAAAAAATTTTTTTAACTAGGTTTGTTATCATTTTCCAATAACAAAGTGAGAAAAGATTGACAATTGAAAGCTTTCTTTTCAGATTTACTATTTGAAGCCTTCTGATTTGGAAAATTTTTAGGTCAAAATATATAAAATTACCGAATTCAAAACGCCAAATTGAACTTCTTAAAGCAAATAGAAGCATTCGAAATTAAAAATTTTAAGCAATTCAAAAAGATATATAAAATTGTGAAAAATGAATTAGTTGCCGTATATAGTCATTGAAAACTTGATGAACTTAGTTTTGAACTATTTTAAATGAAAAATAATTAGATCTGGAAAAATAAGAGGCAATTAACAAAAATTAAACATAAATTAAAGATATTAAACATTGATCCGTTCATAAGACAGTATAAAATGTACTATTCAAAATTGAAATATTAGGTATACAGAATTTAAAAAAAAATTTTAACAAACAGGTGATTCGAATTTTTGAATGATCGTTATCATAATAACTCATATTTAAATTTCTGGAAATTCGACAATTAAAAATGTTCAACCCTTCAAAGAAAATAATTGGTGATTTCAAGTCTTCAAAACTGACAACCAAAAATTTAAACCATCTCAGTTGAACAATTAGTTTCGAACGGTTAAAATATTGAAAATTGAAGTAGTTATGTCCATTAATTACGTAAGGCTTTTTAGAGATGAGAGGGTCCGGAAAATCTTACGAATCCTGACTTAAGGTGGGGGTGGGGGTATTGCAATGAAGCATTTCTTACGTAAGTTTCCTTTTTCTAATTATTTGTTGACAATATTCTAATTAACACCTGTTTTGGCCGTTGAAATCATTATATCAATATTTCTATTATTTATTTTTTGTATTATAATATTTCATATTCTTCATATCAGTGAAAATCTTTTTGAATCTGTTGAAAACCCTTACAATGTATTAAAATCCATTGAAATCTTTGAAAGCCATTAAAATTCCTTGGATTCTCCTAAAATTCTTTATAATATTTGGAAATACTTTGAAACTCCGTTAAATCTTTGAACTCTTACGAAATCCTCTAAAGTCCGTAAATATACTTTAGAATCTATTGAAATCACTTAAAATCACGTGAAATCATCGAAACCCCTTTAAATATCTCAAAATCCGTTAAAATCTTTGTAAATCATTTTAATATCCCTCAAAACTTTTGAAATCTCTTCAAATCCCTTCAAGTTTTCAAAATCTCATTGAAATTCCCTGATATTCTTCAAAATTTGTGAAAATACTTCGGCGATATCACAAGAAATTCCGAGGGGTTAATTACGAATTTTTAGTGTACACAAAATTACAAGATTTCGAGATGTTATGGGATTACAAAAGACACCAAAATTGCATGAGGTTGCACAAGATTCCACGGATCATAGGAAATTCATGACAGAAAATCATCATATATAGAATCATTAGCATTGGAATAAATCTGGATATCTTAAGAACCTCTTCAAATTTAATTGAAATCCATATTAAAACCTTTACGAATATCTCTAAAAACCTTAAAAAATTCAAGGTATTTTTAAATCGATTAGGATCATTGAACTCTGTTAAAATCGGTTGTTTGATATTTGTAAAAACCCCCAAATTCTTTAAAATCATTTGAGGTCTTATAAATTTCAATCTTCTCTCCTTGAACTGTTGAAGTCCGTAGAAATCCCTTGAAATAAAGTTTAATTTATTCCATAAAGTATAAATTATTTGAAACCCCTTGAATATGAATTGAGTTAAAGTTATTCGTTGAAGTTCTCTAAAAAAGCACGTTAAAATCTCTGAAAATCTTCGAAATCCCTTGAAATACCTTAAAATCTCTTCGAATCTGTGGAATCGCCAAAAATTCCTTGGAATTCAATGAAATTTCATTTATTATCCAAAGTTTTCTATGAATCCCTTGAAATCTTTGGGTATCCTACAGAATTCTTCGAAATTGGTTAAAATTTCTGATATCTCTTGAAATCCTTAAAAGTAATTTGATAGCCCTTCAAATCTTTGAAACCCGTAAGAATCCATTCAGAAAAGGATAAATCATTCAGAAGCTCCTGAATATAATATATAATTTAAATTGAACTTATTCATAACTTTTTCTAAAATCCGGGGAAAAATTTTTAATCTCTTGAAAATGTTTAAGAAATCGGACGAAATCGCTTGAAATCAATGGAAATTCTCTGGAATTTACTCACTTTGGAATATTGCAAAATGTCTTAAAATCTCTTGAAATCCCCTCAAATTGAAATCCTTCGATATCTCTAGAAATTATTTGAAAGTCCAGTACAGTCTCTAGAAATCTGATTAAATTCATTGAATTCCCTTAAAATCTTATGGAATCTTTTTAAAACATTCAAAATCTGTGAAACCTCTTAAATCCTTTGGTATCGTTCAAAAGACCTGAGACTGTTGTAAGCCCTTGAAATCTTTTGAGATTCGTTGAGATTTCACGAAGCCGTAAAAATCATTCAAAATCTAGTTAAATTCGGTCAAAAACGTCAATTCCTTGAAATACTTCGTAGTGCTTTAAAATGCCTTAGGATCGCTTGAAATCTATTGAAATACTTTCAAATCACTGGAAATGTTTCAAATCTTTTGAAATTTCTTGAAACGTTATTTATGGTAAAAACAATTTATATATTCTTCATATATTGAGTAAAAAATATAAAATCTCATGTAATAAGGGGGAGGGGTCATACAAATCTTACGAATCCATACAATAGAAAGGATGGGGTCCAAACTTTCAAAAATTATCCTTATGTAATTAATGGATGTTCTTATATATCTATTTATTTAGAAATTTCCTATTATTTATTTCGACAAAATCATTATTAAAATAAATTTTCTCTTACACGAAAAGCACAAATTTAGTTTTTTCAAGTATATAATGTCATTATTATGCAATACTTTTTTATAATCTATGTTACTGGGTCCTTTAGTTTCAGTTAGTTTATGCCCGCATTCTGTTTTAACAAGCACAGAGTATAATTGAAGCTTATAGCTTTGAATGCAAGCGGATAATTAGTAGTTCGTTGCTATATAATATGACACACTACAATAAGATGAAATTACACTTTGGTCGTTAGTAAGTTTTCGATAGAATTGACCTGAATCACATATTTTTCACTATTATCAAGCTCGAATAAATAAGGCTCAAAAATACTCTTTCCTTTCTTTAAAAATGTGTTGTAACGAGATCACGCATGCATTGTTGTCGAAAATCTGATTGGTTACGACATTGCGCGAATATGATTTTGAATGGCTCTTTTTAGTTTGTACTTTGATGAGATTTCTAAAAATGTATTTAAAAAACTCGATTTTCGAATATTTCGAAAAGGGCATGTGCTTGAAATTCTGAAAGTTCAAGTGAACGAAACTTTTTGCTGATGATTTTTTGCGCTAGAAAAATTGGTAAAATGTTTGTTGAACATTTATATTTGAAATAATATACTATTCACACAGAATTATAATTAATATTTTTTGTTGTGGTTAGATCAATATTTATGGATGAAGTAGAATTGAGGAAGAATATTTCGTTCATTTGAACGTTCAGAACTTCAGGTACATGAAAAAGGCTCTTTAAGAAATTTGATACGTTTCAAGAGAATATAAATTTTTTCTTAAGATTCCTAGAAAAATTTAAAATCATTTTTTTTAGAAATTAGGTTTAAGAGAAACGTCAAAACTTGAAATAATTTTTTCTTTTGAAAAATTGATTTCAAAAGGAAACATGAAAAGATTTCTAAAATTGTAAAAATAGAATGTGGAAGATTTTAGAGCAAATTTTTTTTCAGGATTAAAGAAAAAAGTAGGAAACTTTTTTCATTTTCAACGATATTTGGAGGTTTTGAACACATTTTAAAAATAATTTAAAATTTGAAAAGATGTCAGAAAATTTTAAAAAAGTCTAGATTTTTGAAGATTTTGAAAAAATGAAATGATTTTTCATTTTGAATAATTAATTTAAAGAGAATATTCAGAAAGATTTCAAACTATTCCAAAATATTTTCAAAAATAAGAAGATTTTAAAGCAATTTCTTTCTAATTTCAGAAATTACCAAAAATTCAAATCATTCTAAAAGATACTTAAACGTTTTTGAAGATTTTGAAATCAAATTTTAAGCCTATTCAACATTATAAAAGGTTTCGAAACAATAAAAAAACGTAAGATTCCTGGGAAAATTTTTTATTATTAAAAAAAAAATTAATTTAAAGATATTATTTTAAGAAAGGTTCAAAAAGATTTTAATAGATTTCCAAAAATTTTACAAAGGAATCTGAAACATACATTTTGAAGATTTTGAACACAAAAATGAGTAGCTTTTTAAGAATTTTGAAAGATTTGAAAATGATGAAAATTGTGTCTAAAGATTCCTAGGGAATTTTTTAATGATTTTAATTTCGAAAAAATTAGTTTAAAAGAATATTATTACAAAATTTACATTAAATTAAATTTATTTATAATTTATTCAATATTTAACATAATAAACAAATTTTCTTAGAATTCCTGGGAAAATTTTTCATGATTTTTCATTCTGAAAAATTAATTTTGAAAGAAAATTTCAAAAGATTCCAAAACATTTCAAATGATACCTAAAAATGGGACGACTCAAGAATCCCGAAAAAATTCTTGAAACTGTAAAATTCCCGAAAATAAAAATATTTGAAACAGAAAATTCCCGCCATTATAAAATTGACGACAATTTTAAATGACTGTGGCTGCGTGTACCGAAATTCCGGTACAAATAGCTACATTTTTTGGTACGAATAAGGGGAGCTGGAAAAGGGGCTATTTGTACCGAAACTTCGATACGCGTATAGACACTTCCATGTAAATTACCCAAATTGGAAAGTTGCAGAATGATAAAATTCCTGAGAGTTTAGAATATTATAAAATTTGAAAATCCAAGGCTCTGAGCAATCAAAAAATAGATTTATTAACAAATAATGAAATAAAATTTCATGAAATGAAAGAACTTTATTTTATTTAAGATTTTATTATTTAAACATTTGTTAATCGTTTTGATTTAGGAATTTCACTATTTAAGGAATTTTCCCATGTGTTGCTAATTGTACAATGTTGAATATTTTACGTCAAAAAAATCTTGAAGATTTTAAGGCAATTTCTTTTAATTTTATAAGACTACGCCAAATTTTAGAAATAGTTTGAGTTTGTTTAAACGATTTTGAAACTTTGAAAGATTTCCGAAAATTTAGAAAATATTTTTAAATTTCTTTCAAACTTCTAAATTTCCTGAATATCTTTTTTTTAATTTTTCTGAAATTTTGTCAAATCATGTGGAATAAAAAAATCCTATTCAAAATTTCATATAGATTTTTTTCTATAGATATGAAATCTTCAAAAATCTTTTTGAATTTTCGTAAGAATCTTAGGAATATTATATTTACAGAACCTTTACAACAAACTCGTGATACTTACCTAAAATCTAACTTAAACTCAAATTTGGATGTTCAAAAACGTTAAGAAACAAATAAATATTCAAAAATTTTATTCGAAATTAAAAATTATTCTTCCCCCAAAGGAAAAGACTATACACACAATAGCGCGTGAATGATGATGCTAGTAATAATATACGAATAATAAATATAATGACCGGAAAATGTGTTCAAATGTTCCAGAAGTGAAGCAAATATTCCATGAAACCAACTTTGGAAACTATTTTAGAATAGATGCGCACAAAATTTTGATTATATTATTATTTTAAAAAATATATAGATTTTATCTCAATTCTTTTTCCTTTGTTCCTGAATTTTTGTACTCAAGAATACTATTTCTATTGGCAGATTTGCAAACCTAAGCACCTGAGGAAAAAATAATTATTTTCGAATATTCGTTTTTCCTTTATTCAGAGTATCATTTTTATATCCTATTTTCAATTAAAACTGGTAGCTTCATAAATTGCAGAAGTAGGTTAAATGCTCAGCATTTTCCACGATACAGGACTTAGATAGGATATAAAAGTTAGGACTCTCCATTAGACACAGAACATTGATTCTGGTAAGCCTGTACCCAAACACCAATATAAAATCTGCGTTTTTGTATATAATCTTCAACAAGCAAAAAAATCACTATTTAAAATAAAAAATAACTTTCTAATTTTATTTTATATTTTATTTTTTCATTCGTTTGTCAAATCACCATACGTCACTGAAAATTTCCCAACTAAAAAAAGTTTACGCAGAGTTTAACTGCTCTTTTGCCCTTCTAAAAGCAAACGAAGTACTATCAACATGTCACTTGGGTGAAACTCTGATCGTAAATCATATGCAATAGCATCTCTTTCGGAAATAACTCTGATGTTGAGTTGGGAAAAAAGGACAAATGTCGATTCACGATACGTTAATTTCCTTGTCATTATAAAAAATGTAACTTATTGAAAATAAAAAAATATTCCATCTAGAAAAAATGGTGTAACGAAATATCTCGAAAATCTCGCCCTCATTGTTGTTGAAAAACTGATTTAAAAAAAGTGAATGCTTTTAAATGAAATGAAGTCCGCTGCTCACGGTGGTCAGGAAGGACGAATAGGTATCACAAAAATGGCAATAAAATCCGTTTACGGGATGATATTTGGGCACGAATATGCATAAAAAATCCGTTCGAATTGAAATCGTAGCTGATCCTGTTTTTGAGATATCGTTAAATTACGTATTCTAGCTATTTCATCAATGAAACGTAATGAGCTGTACCTTAAGTATGCATTTAAATGCTTATATAATTATTATTTTTATACTAGGTATGTGTAGAATATATAAATATATGTATCTTCAACACCTTTTTATTTATATATATAATTTTAAAAAAAGAGTTAAACAACCGCCACAGGGTCCCACTAAGAGCAACTGCCATCTAAAAAATGTCAATAGCCCCCAGTAGAACCGCGGTAAAACACACCTATGGCCACGTCTCACAAATTTAAATATATGGTTATATATATATATATATATATATATACTTCTGGAACTACGATTTTCGGGCAACAGTCTCCGTTACGCACTCGAGGCCTGACATTGTTCTCCAAGACTTCGAGAAACGAACTATATTCGTGATCGAATTCTCGGCTCCGTCCGAATACAGCATCACTGCAAAGGTGAAAGAAAAAGAGGAGAGGTATCAAGATCTTAAAAGAGAGCTGCAACGACAGTACCCAAAATATTCGGTGCAAGTAATTGTCCTTGTGATAGGTGCTCTCGGAGGTGCGAAAATATCACTGGTTCGTAACCTTAAAGCCATAGGGGCCATTAATTAATTACGTAAGGGTCCCGAGGAGGTGGGGGGAGGGGGGTAAAAAATCTTTATATGATCTTACCTCGAGGGGAGGGGGTGGTTAAAACCATTCTTACGTAATATCTTACTACGTCAATTATTGTTTCAATTCGAACGATCACAGCAGCTACTACATCTTCCAAAGACTAATATAATTTTTTCAAAAAATAAAAATCTTTGGTTTATGTCAAATAACAACGTGTTTTAGTTTTTCTAATGATATGTAACTATTCAACGCTATTAAGAAAAATTGTAAGTTAAATATTACGTAAGAAAGGGGGGGGGGTCAAGAACTCTTATGTATCCTCACGTGGGCGTGGGCGGGGGCGGAGTCAAAAATGGTCAAAATCGCCCTTACGTAATTAATGAATGGCCCCATACCCGCATGCGAAAATTATGCCAAGGTACTTGCGAGATGGATGCAGAGAGCTGTCATCCTTGGGTCGCTTCGTGTCCTCAAGACACACGAGGGTTTCGCTGGCCTGCCGTTGTGATATATTTATCTATTCAACACATACCTAGTATAAAAAAATTAAAAAAAATTGATTAGCAGTTCGAACTCGAAAGTTCATTGCCTCACTACCCGATTCGGGTAGTGTTTCTAGGTGGATAAATACTACCAGTGTGGGTCCACCACACCCACGACGGGCCAACACCACGCAGTATTCCCGAACGGTCACCCATCCAAGTACTAACCGCGCCCAACGCTGCTTAACTTCAGTGATCTTACGGGAACTGGTGTTTTCAGCGTGGTATCGCCGTTGGCACCTAGTATAAAAATAATAATTTTATATGCATTTGAATGCATACTTAAGGTACAGTTCATTACGTTCCATTCATAAAATAGCTGAAATACGTAATTTGACGATATCTCGAAAACAGGCTCAGCTAGGATTTCAATTCAAATGAATTTTTGATGTATATTTGTGCCCGATTACTATCCCGCAAACCGATTTTATTGCCATTTTTGTGATACCTATTCGTCCTGCCTGACCACCGTGTGCTGAGTTTCAATTTGTTTACAGCTATTGTAATGTAATTTATTTTAGTTATGGTGGGAAAATATTTTATCTTCTTGCAAATACAGATCTTGAATTATCTAAATTAATAAAAGAATGAAACTTTATATAGTCAAGTAAAAAAAAGTTATTTATTGCTGTTAATTCTTTAATACTGATGGGTTAATCATAGAAATTTTGAGTGTACACCAGATATTAAGACTTCACTGAGTTCTAAAGATTTCACAAAATTCCAAAAGATTTCAGAAGATATCTTTGGGTTTTGAGAAGTTTTTAAAAATTTCAGCGTTTCCAAAGTATTTCGAAATAACGAATTTTTAGGAATTCGGAATTTTTTAAAACTTATTTCAGGGAGTTTTGAAGTATTTCGAAATATATTAAGAGTTTTCACACCATTTTCCAAAGAATTGCAAGTATTTCAAGTGATTCAAGGACATTTTAAGTAATTTTAAAAGATATTTTTAGATTCCTTGGCCTATGAAAGGATTTCAAGGGATTTCACAGGATTTTGTATAGATTTCAATTCATTTTAGAAGACTTCAAGGAATTTCGAGAGATTTAAATGATTTTTTAAAAGTTTTTATGGGGGTTCATAGTATTTCACGGGATATTATAAGACTTTCAAATTTCTAGAGACTACAAATATTTTCAAATATTTTAAGGATTGCCAATGTGTTTTAAAACATTTCAAGGAATTTCAGAAAATTGTAACTTGTTTCTAAAGATTTAGAGAGGTTTCACAGCATTTCGAGTGATTTCTGAACATTTTAAGGGATTTCAGAGGATTTCTATGGATTGTAAAATATTTAAGAAGATTTCAATGCGACTCTAACGATTTTAGATAATTTCAATAGGTAACGCTTAAAAAATTATGAGGCATTTCAAAAGATTTAAAAATAACGTATGGAATTTCACGTGCTTTCAAAAATGTTCAATTGATTAAGACGGATTCAAAATTTTTTTTAAGTTTTTTAAAGTGTTTGAAATTAATTTCGTGCAATTTATGGGGTCTTAGAGAGGGGATTTAATCAGGTTCCAGAAGATTTCAAGGCATTTTGAGAAATTTCGAAAGGTTTAAAAAGTTTCAAAATATTCGAAGGTTTCCACAGTACTTTCAAAGGGATTGCAAGCAACTTAAAAATATTTCAAGGGGTTTCACGGATTTTCTGAGGATTTCAAGTAATTCAAGAATATTTCAAAGGATTTCCAAGAATATTTTGAGATTTCATGGCCTATAAAAGAATTTTAAGGGACTTCACAAGATTTTGTTTAGATTTTCACTAATTTTAAAAGACTTCAAAGAATGTAGAGAGATTTAAATCATTTTCACGGGATATAACTTCAGGCAATTTAAAAAGATTTCAAAAAATTGCATGATATTTCTAGAGACCCCAGAGTATTATAAAATATTTTAAGGATTGTCAAAGTGTTTTATAATATTTCAATTGATTTCTAAACATTCTGAGGAATTTTAGAGAATTTCAATGGATTGCAAAATATTTTCAAATGTTTCCATGGGACTGTAAGGATTTCAAGTAATTTCAATAGGTAACGTTTGAAAAATTATAAGGCATTTCAAATAATTTCAAAAGAAATAATGGGATTTCACGTGCTTTAGAAAATTTTTAATTGATTATGACGCATTGAAAACATTCATAAGTTTTTCCGTAGTATTTGAAATTATTTTCATGCATTATATGGGGTTTCATAGATAGGATTTCATGAGCTTTTAGAAGATTTCGAAGCATTTTGAGAAATTTTTAAAGATTTAAACTGTTTGAAAATATTTCAAGCGCGGCTAACCCCTTATTTACCACTAAGCCATAAGTATTTATAGATAAATAAATATTTATTGTTGTTGTTTTTTAAGGGTTTGTAGAAAGTAAACCGTTAGTCATATGTTTGAATTATTCAGTCCTTTTCAGTGCAATATAATCAAGTACTTAAAAATGAAAATATTCATTAATCTAGGCTAGTTAAGTTGAAAAATTGGCTTACTTCATTTTGCAAAAACTTATTATTGCAAAAAAAAATTATGTTCTTCTAGGAAAAATTGCATTATTCACCATTGAAAATATCTCGTATCAACTGCATATGTCATTGGCAGTAAAATGAATCATAGAAACTGTTTTAAATTCAATGCAATAGTCAGAAAATGTCGTTAATAGCTATACTACTTTTATCTCGAATGGATAAACAAGATTCTAATGTATTATAAAATATATTTGATGGATAGAGAGCAAAATTCCAATTGACAAATTTGATATGTTCTCCTTTTAAAGAATGTTAAGAGTTTAAAAAAATGAAATATTTAAATATTCAGTATGAGTAAATAGATGAAATTATTTCGAAATTGTTAATGAACTATTATTCACACTTTATGTTTAATTATTATATTATTTATATCCCATAAATGTGGAATTTTGTACTTAACTCGAAATGGGTTAACTGGAAAACTTGAGAGTAAATTGGTGAAGAAGAGGTTCTTTGCAAAGCAAAGTTGTTTGTAAATAGCAGAATTCAGAAATTCTGCCTTTAACGGAAGAACGCAGAAAGCACTTTAGCATTTAATTCTGAAATATAATCGACTTGTTCTGTGGATTGAAGAGAAAGTTGATGATAGGACTTTTCCAAAAGAGGATTAAGGGCTTTTTGGACATCCATCATTGAAAATAAGTCGATCTACTATAGTGAAGATTAGAGTTCAAACAAAAGAATATTCCTTTTGAGGATTTATAATGCTTGAAATAAAAATTAGAATTATCGTAGCGTAAAATAGGGCAAAGTGACGATTTTTTTTTATTTTTAGTTTTAACTGCAAAACTTCATTTTCAAAGTTTCCTGACTTTTCTTTGATTTCTCCATGACCATTTTTTCATTTTCCCTGACCATTAATATTCAAAGACCAGAATTTTAATCTTGTAACATTTTTAAAATAGAATCTTTTATAAATGCAATATGCTATTCGAATTTATTCATTTATTTCAACCAAAACAGATGCTCAACTACCATAAAAGATGAATTTTCAATCCAAAAGGACATATTTTCTATACAAAAAATTAGTCAAAGTAGGCGTTGAGCGCCTAGAACGAAGAGTCATAGCCTATCAAGACGTTAATAAGCCTTAACAGAATCTTGAAAACATTTTTTTTAACTTTGTAACAAAAATTTACTTGAAATTTTTTTTTTAAACAATGAACTGAAATAAAAAATTGTTGAACAAAAATTATGTACAAAAATGTATTGAACAAATTTTTTTTTAAATTTTAACAACAATTTTTGAGAAAAAATTTGTGGAAAATAAAATTTTTGTGAAAGAAATTTTTTTTAAATGGTGGAAAAAATTTTTAGCGCTTATGCCCTTCTGTACGACGGACGGACGGACGGAGTGACACCTGGCCAAAACTGTAAGGGTTTCAGCCTGGGCTACGAAACCCTAAAATTATGACTTTTTAACCAAATACATGATTTTTCAACAAGATAATTAAATTTTCAACAAAATATTTGAATGTTTACCCAAATACTGGAATTTCCTACCTGCAACGATGAATTTTTCAATCCATTAGACGAATTTTCAAACAAAAAGTTTAAACTTCGATCAAAAGCAGTCAAATTTTTAACGAAAAATATAATACTTGATATTCCTACCAAAAGAACAACGAATTTTCAACAAAATAGTTGAATTTTAAACTAAAGAGCTTGAATTTTAACAAAATATTTACATTTTCAACCAAAAATGGAAAAGGTTGTAACATTTCTAGTAAAAAATTCCGGGGCTACAAAACCCTAAAAAGTACATTTCTATAACAAAGTGGTTCAACTTTTACCCGAGTACTTGACTTTTCAATTGAAAAAATTAATTTTGAACCAGAAAAAAGAATTTGCAAATAATGAGATGAACTTTCAACTAAAATTATGAATCCTCAACAACAACAAATATTTTGTTTACAAAGTGATTCAACCTTCAATCAATTAATGGAATTTTCAACCAAAAAACATGAAATTCCAAAGAACAATGTAATAGTAGATATTTCAACAAAGAACGATTTTGGATTTAGATTTAATTCACTTCAAGTGAACTCGATCCGGACAAATTATATTTCAATTGATTAAATATTGGCATTCTATAGAATTTGTTATAATTGAGATCAATCACTTTACCTTGCATTCCATATAATTAGTTTTACACGAATTTTTTTGCATTTTCTTCAAATTCAGCTCAAAGCTATGTGATACTTGCTGACGTCATAGATTCCTAACATACCGACATTTTTTCGCAACAACTCATACTTACACCAATTTGGATATTTAGTTTCCCATTTAGAAATTAAATAAAAGGCACTAAGGAACGTTTGTATATTGCTAAATTTTTGAAATTACAAACAAAATTGTCCAAAAATTCGTTTTAAAAAACTGTTGTTATTCTAAAAATTTAACAATATATAAACGTCCTTTAGGGCCTTTATTTGATTTCCCGAATGGGAAACTCGATACCTCAATTTCTGTGAACGTAAGTTGTTGCGAAAAAAATGTCGGCATCGTATGACGTAAGTATGCATCACATGACATTAATTTGAAGGTAATGTCGTAATTATCATAAATTAAGAATTTAGAAATTCTGCAGTATACTCAAGAATTCTACAATTCCAAAGTAAATCCTTAATTTTCTTACTCGTATTATTATACTCGAGTCTGACAACAACCGGCCTCTTCTACTTAAATCACAAGAAATGCCAAAAGAAGTTTGATTCTAATTGATGAAATTCTATGTGTTCATTATATTCTTTATGTGACTCCGGTGCATGTATACGCGTTTTAGGCGACAGCGTAGAGCATCGTAATGTTGTAAATTACGATACAGCGGAATATCACTCTTCACATTACACTTCGGTGTATCGTAATGTACAACATAACGATACTATGCGCTATCACACAAAATAGTATGTATATGCACCAACCCGTGCAGAAATTTCACCGTGGCCCCGACCGGGCCCAGACTCGTTCATATCGGGCCCTGATAGGGAAATCGAGTCAGGGCCAGACTCATCATGAAACACGTGGCCGCCTTGGCGCCATGTCTAGGGGCCCGATCAAACGCCCGATCTGTCCCCGGTCTGGCCCCTATTAATTACCCGAGTCTAGCCACATTATTTACTTTTTTATAAGGAATTAAAACCCTTCAAAATAATTATAACACAATATTAAATGAAAAGCCAAATTAATAGAATTGAGCTTTATTTTGAATACACCTTAAAAATAATGAAAAACGGTTATTTGGACCTCTGCTTCCGAATAGGGGCCGTACTTAAATTACGTAACGGATTATAGGCCCTCATTGAGACCCCCTCCCCCGTCCTGTAACAAACTGTAACAAAATATTTCTACCC
>CAKNXH010000127.1:526708-571756 GCA_932178445.1 Andricus quercusramuli
ACAAAATTCCCTTATTTTTCCTTATCTAATTTTTCATTTTTCTTGATCATTAATATTCAAATACCAGAATTTTAATCTTGAAATACTTTCAACATAGAATCTTTTATAAACGGAATAAAACAGTATTTCAGATACAAATTGAAATTTTTGAAATTTATTAATTTATTTTAAACAGAAAAATATCTTTTCTGCCATAAAGCAAAGAAGAATAGTTTTTAACCAAACAGTTGTATTTTCATTAAAAAAAAGAAATTTCTACCAAAGCGTATTTTTTAAGATTAGGATTAGGATTTTAGGATTGAAAAGAAAACAAATTTAAAAAAAAAGTTGAATTTTCATCCAGAAATGATTCCAGTTGACTTTTCAAGATCAAAATATTAATTTTTTAACAAAAAGTAAGTTTCTACGAACAAAATTGAATTTTCCATCCAAAAAGACGAATTTTTCAACCAAAAGGGATGAGTTTTCAACGGAATAGTTTTATTTCCAAACGAAAAGTTGCATTTTTATACAAAAAAGATGAAATTTCTCTTAAAACAGATGAATTTTTGATTAAAACAAAAAAAAAGTTGATTTTTCATCCAGAAAAGCTTTCAGTTCATTTTTTAACACTAAAATATGAATTTTAAACAAAAAGAAAATTTGCTACAAAACAATTACATTTTCAACAAAACAACACAATTTTCAACCAAAATGTATGACTTTTTAACAAAATTTTAGAATTTTAAAACTAACAATTGCATTTTTATCCAAAAAAAGATGTAATTTCTGCTAAAGCAGGTGAATTTTGAAATCAGAAAGACAAATTTTTAAGAAAGTGTTGAATTTTCAACCAAACAGTTGCGTTTTTGTCCAAGAAAAATGAAAATTCTACTAAAACAGGTGAATATTTCAATCAAAAAGACAAACTTTCAAAAAAAGAATTGAATTTTCATTCGAAAGGATTTCAATAGGCTTTTCTACAGAAGAATAAAAATTTTAAACAAAAAGTAAATTTTCCAAGAAATATTTGAATTTTTAACAAAACAACAGAATTTTCAACCAAAAGTATGACTTTAACAAAATAGTTTTATTTTCAACCAAACAGTTGCATTTTTATCCAAGAAAGATGAAATTTCTCTTAAAACAGATGAATTATTAATTGAAAATAAGATTTTTTTAATAGTTGAATTTTCATCCAGAAAAGATTTCAGTTTTCTTCTCAACACCAAAATATTAAATTTAACCACAGAGTAAATTTTCTACAAAATAGTTAAATTTTCAACGAAACAGCAGAATTTTTAAGCAAAAAGTATGACTTTTCAACAAAATTATTGAATTTCAAACCAAACATGAGCTTACAATGCTCATCGCCTAAAGACCCTCATTATGCGCCTCGGCGCATAAATTACTATTCTCTTATGAAACTAGTAGACATTTTTTGTTAAAATCGAATTGAAAAAATTTTATTCATTTATAATAAAATTATGAGTAAGTTCTTTCAAATCAATAAAATGTGCAAGCAGTACTAACATTTCAGCTCTATATGAGGAGTATGCAAACAAAACGTCATAAATCTATCTTCTGACTAAAAATGAGATAATTATTTTTTCTGTATATAATATATAATTCTACAAAACTTTACAATTTGATTTTTTGAATTGAAGATATAATAATCATGTATAAAATTATCTTTCCATATGTAAACAAGAAACTGTAAATTTATATAATTAAAACATGAATAATGATTGAAATATGCCTTTACTGCTGAATCAAAAATCAAAATTTCAAGCTACAATATAATTATGATAGAATATTAAGAAATTACTCAGAGTAGATTTATTACGTTTTGTTCGCTTACTCCTCATATATCAAAGAAACATTTCGTAGTTATGTAGAAATATTTTTGCATAATTTCACATTATTTAATTTTCCGAAACTTGTCCCTGCTTTTGAACTAGAATTGGCAAGCTCGCCTGAGAAATCTAATTTATTATCCTGTAAATATAGCTAAAGATCTATCATATTATAGCAATGGTTTGATTAATGATATACGAAAATTCTTTATTGTATATCATTTATCAATACTTTTAATATAGATACTTTCGTGTACGGTGGCTGTTTACAAGCCGTTACAGAAAACTGTATCACAAGAAGAACTTTTTCTGCTTTATTACAGATTTCCACAATATAACCATTCCTGGTGCACAGCAGCTCGATGTAGGTTGGCACTCTGGTGCAGTTTTCTGGTTCCCTTTATTGCCTGCTCCCCTACTTATCTAATTTTCGGGGTGAGTAATTCCTTGATTACTTTTATAATACAAGATTTCTCCCTCAGTATAAATTCTCAATGATGTCAATATACGAGGGTCGTCCCAAAACTAAATTCCTATATTTTATAAATATCGCCTGATAACGACATGATAAAAATCCAGGGATGTCCTGAGATACACATACAAATATCCCCGTCCAATTTTTTTCCTCCACGACCCATTTCCGCCAACTTATAAAATATCGAAATTTACTTTTGAAACGACCCTCGTAGTTATGATATGACAGCCTGAGAAATATGATAGATCACGTTTCTTTTGCGAAGCAAAAGAAACAAATTATTATCGAAAGAACACTTGAAAAGAAGCATATTAGAATCATAAATTGATTCTTAATATCCTATTTATATCACACGAAACCCAAGGGTATCAAAACGTTGCCAACAGTTGAAAACTACATATTTTAAGAAGTAAAAACTACCATTGTGCAACATTTTGATGCGATTGTCTAGCTGAATTTGATAATTAAGCTTTTGTGTGATTTTATATATATATATTTTAATTAATAAATTGAAATGGTATTGAATTTGAATCTAAGGTGCAAAATTATAAGATATTTTCCAGGCCCATCCACAATTAATTTGGACACAACTTCATTCATATCTGTCGAGTGGCAGTTGGTATACTTTTTATTGAAAGTTGTAGTTTAGTCATGACCGACAAAATAATGACAAAACAAGGAATGTTTTACAACATTTTGAATTTCAGTGTCGGAGAAAAATTACAATTTTCCTATATTGGGCTATACAAAAATCTTTATGGCTCTGGATATTCACTTTTTTCTTTCTAACGTGTTCATTTAGATTCGCCTAATTCCGAACCCCGCTTCTAAATGTACAATTTCCTAGGACCAACAGAAAATGTTTTAGAAAACATGGAATTTTCGAATACATGAATTTTCAACTAAAGAAGATTAAGTCTCAACCACATAGTTAAACTTCCAACCAAAACAAATAAATGCTAAACCAAAAATTAAATAGTGAAATTTTCAGCTACAAAAATTAATTTTCAACAAAATAGCTAGAATTGTAAACATGAATTTTTAACAGAGGAGTTTAGCTTTCAACCAAGTTGTTAAAATGTCGACAAAAATGATAATTTTACGACCGAGAAGATTAATTTTTTTACCAAAAAAGACTAATTTTCAACAAAATTGTTAAATCATTAAGGAAAACAGATTGAATTTTAAATCAAGTAGAATGATTTTTTTCCAGAAAAGACGAATTTTCAACAAAATACATGAATTTTCAACTGAATTATATGACTTTTCAGTTAAAAAACTAATTTTCTTCAAATAAGACGAATTTTCAACAAAAAATGTGAGAATTGATAAATAAAGGAAAAAAATCTTCAATTTTATATAAAAAAAACAGTTAAATTCAACCAAAAATAAATAAATTTCATAGAGAAGAGTTGAATTTTAACTGAAGAGATAAATTATTTTTATCTAAAATGATGAGGCTTTAACTAAAAAATAAATTTCTTACCCAAATAGATAACTTTTTAACCGAGAAAAACCAAAGAAATAAACTTTTAACTAAAATTGTTAATCTTCATCCAAGAAAAGTAATTTTTCATGAAAATAGATGAATTTTCAAAAAAATACATGAATTATTAAACAAATGGTCGAATTTTTTATTAAAAAAGACATATTTTCAACCAAATAGTTATATTTTGCACAAAAAATGGAACAGTTAAATTTTCATTGTAAAAAATTAATTTTCAACAAAAAAAGAACAAAACATTTTCAAAAAAATAGTTCAATTTTTAACAACATAATTAATTTATAACAAAGAATTTCAACTTTTAATCTATTACTTAAATTTTAACGAAATAGTTGAATTCTCAATCAGGACAGACTAATATTTAACCAAACACTTGCATTTGTATCAAAAAGAGGTAAAATTTCTACAAGAGAAAAATTTCTGAACTAAAAAGACGAATTTATTATTTCACTAAAAAAAGGTTTGCAGTCAATAGATGAGAAAACTGTCATTCAAATTTTCGAATTTTCAAGCCAAAAAGGCGAATTTTCTGCTAAACAGTTGAATTTTCAACCCACAAATATTAATTTTCAACCAAAAATTAATTTTCAACTATATTGTTCAATTTTCTACCATAATAGTTGATTGTGGACCAAAATATGAATTTTCAATAACAGAGTTTAATTTTGAATAAAAAAATTAATCTTTCTACCAAATAATGAAATTCTCAACCAAAGTAGAGGGGAATTTTTTCACAGCTAAGTGATATAAACATTTTGATATAGAGTAAGCAGATCAAAAACTGTAATTCCATCGACAAGAAACTAAAGTGATGAATCTTCAACTGAAATAGTTCCATTTTTTATTGAAAAAATTAATCTTCAAACAAAAAAACGAATATTGTTTTTACCTCAAAAAAGAATTTCTCTAGATTTACGTAGTCAAAGTATTCGTCGAAACTTAATGATTTTTTGATTAAAAAAATGTAGGAAATTTTTTAAAAAGCTCACAATCAGATTTCAAATTTGAATGTGCATGTAGACGGTCGTGACATGGTCCTGACATGCCAACTAAAACTCGATATTCGTTACTTATGTAAATTCATGACAGGCAATCGATCTTGAAAATCGGACCATTCTGATGCACAATTTGCGGTTCAAATACAAAATCTGTTTGGAAGTGTTACATATCATTTTTATCAAATTGCGGGAGTAAATTGAATAACTGACATTTACTGTACCAGCTGAATGAACAGGTGACTTTATTATACAGACAATTTGTTTCCAGATAAAAAGGGAAAAGGAACGAGGAACTGCAGAAATTCTTTATCACGTTGATGCAAATTACTCCGGGGGTAGAAATGGGTTTCTCTACAGTCTCAATTTCTGGATAATAAGCGTGGTTGTAAAATTATTGCCCTGTGTTATCCTCACGGTTATTAGTTTTTGGCTGATTAAGGCTCTTTACAGGTAAGAAATCTCTTATTTTAGTTTGTTCACCCTCTACAACTATATTGTTTCTTTTTCCCCTGATATTTTGTACGTTATGCGAATTTCAATAAGAAATTCGAGCCATCTAACTAAAAATGAGAAAGATACTCGTGAACGAGTCTAGAATTTCAATAAGGAGTCCAAAATATTTTCTCTGTAAAACTATGTATGAGTTTCAAGCGGGTTCTAGAATTCATATTTCAGAATATTGTATACTAAAAGTAAATGTACGCTCACGTGAAGCGTGCGTTCACGTATCTGGCTTTTTGATTTACTAAAATTAAAATTGTAAACAATTTAAAGTTCATTAATAAATACATTTCTAAATATTAAGCTTCAAACAGTTTTTACATAATAATATTTAATCATTTGAAATTGAAAGCATTTGAAATTTTTTTAAATATATTGAACGATTTTGAATTGACAACTTTCCAATTCAAACTATTTTAGATTAAGTAAAATTTTGAAAAAAAGACAATATTTCAAATTGAATGAAAAGGAATTGAACTTCCATCATTTCTTTGTGAAAGCGTTCAAAATTGAAATATTTTATTTTTAATTTAAAGATTCTCGAAATAGAATGATTTAAGATCATTTAAAATTCAAAGTTATTGAAATTGTATTACTTGTAATTATAGCGTTCAAAATTGAATACTCTACAATTAAAAACTTGGGATTTCAAATCATTTTCAAATCGAAGCGATGAAAATTTTCTCATTTGAAAGTAAATTGAATGTTTCAAAGCCAAAGCTTCTGAAACTCTAAAATTCTAAATCTTTATCAAATTTGGAAAATTAAAGGTGACCAGACAATTTTTTATAAAAACAAAAAATAAATTCATCGTAATCTTCACAAAGGAATCAGAACTCCGCTTTAGGTAGGGACTTAACTAACTTATTCAAATTACTAGGCGGCTTCAATTGTGAATTATAGTTTTCAAAATTCAACCATTTCTTTTTTGATTTTGAGCAATACAATTTCAAATTTGTTTATTTCAAATTTTTTATTTTTAACGTTTCCTTCAGAATTTCATTCTTGAAATTTTGCAATCAAATATATTTCAATTTTAAATGGTTTATTTTTTTTAATCTTAAATGCTTTTTTTATAAATCCTTAACTCAAAATCAAACAATTTTCAGATATTACATAGAAAATTAAAAATTGAACGAAAGTGCCGAATGTGTAAGATTGTTGCATATGATGTCAATGTTTGCAACTGCACAATTTTAAGCCTTTTAATTCGAAATTTCTTTTTCTTTCAAGTTGACTTTGAAATCTTCAATATTTTCGAACATTTTCTAATAAAAGATAGTTCAATTTTCAATGACTGTTTCTACAATCTTCTAATTCTTAATGTTTCCATTTAATAAATGATTTTCTCAATTTTTAATCGTTTTGAATTTATTCTGGGAGGCTTTAATTCAAAATTGTTTGATTAAAAATCCTTTAAACTGAGAATTGTGCAACTGTCAATTGTTTCAATTTGATACTTTTATGATTTCGAGGAATTCAAACACGAAGGAATAGTAAGGAGTGGTATCACCCTATGTGTTCGGTGAGCAGAGGTGGGACAAGTGACGTCCAATAATTCGTTAATGCTAGCTACGAATGAAAACTCTTATGCTCCCCCGTGCACATGCGCAGAGCTGTTTTCGCAGTCACATGTTATACCCACTCAATATGTTACCTTTTGACATCTCGATGAACATGTAGGTTACGTTCGTTTGTTTATGTTCGTTTAATACACAAGTTCGAAACTTCAAACGCGTGTTGACATCGTTGGCATGGCAAACGCCAGTGCGCATGTGAACGGGGGAGCATACGAGTTTTCATTCGTAGCTAGCATTAACGAATTATTGGACGTCGCTCGTCCCACTCCCCACTTACAGGGATACTACTCCTTACTATTCCTTCGTGAATTCAAAAAACCAAATAATTGTGTACGTTCAAAACTGAAACAAAAAATTCAAAAATTACAAATCTAAAATTATCAAATTTTAAATTGATTGAAATTGAAAACAAGCAATTCAGAATATTCAAATCGAAAGCTATTAAATTAAAAACTGACTCAGTGCTTTTATTATTAAATTTTTCAATATTGTCCTGAAATTTCCAATATTTGAATTCAAAACTTCAAAATTGTGAAATTTAAAATTCGAAGCTTCCAGAAAATAAGAAAATTCAAACCAAAGATTTTATCGAATGTAAGCTTTTGAAGGAAAAAAACTTTGGTGTCAGGGGCTCACAAATTAGACTGTTTTAAAATTGCGCATTCAAAAGTATAATTTTAAATTGGAGTTATAGAAATTTGAACGATGATAAATATATTATAAAGTATCATATCATGTAGTATTAAGTGACATTTAAAGTGATTGGATAGGTTTTTTTTTACTAAAAGATGTGATTTCTATTAAAAAAAATCACTGTCTTTTTCAGAGTTGAAAATTAAATAATTTTAAATAAAGAGAACCTTTCTAGTGTAATTGTTATGAAAACTTTAATAATTATATTTATTTATTGAAAATAATTGATTCTCAAGCTTTGCATGCCGATGTTAAAAATTCAGTTATTTTAATCTGAAGTGAAAAATAACGATAAAGTAGAAACGATCATTTAGAGACTCCAAATCTTCAAAAATATAAAATAAATTTCACTAAGTGAACATTTCAAACCATCCATTCAAATAGGTTAAAAAGTTCTTTTGATTGCATTAAACAATTAGGCTACATGTAGAAGAAAAATCGTAAATAAGGTTGTAAACTCAAAAGATCTGGGAAGTGGTTTTGCTTAAGGCTGGAATCGAAAGATGTATTTTCTGGATTGTGGGATTGAACCTGTGGATAAATTTTAATCGAAGACAAAGAAACCGTGGATCTGGAACCGGTACACGTGCCGAGTGTCGAACGTAAGACGAAAATAGAATCAATACATCCTCGAGCTTTCCAAGCGAGCTGCTTGATCTCGAGATAGGGTAAGAGCACCAGTTATTGGCACCTTAAGAGGAAATTTAGACTTTAGGAAAGAAATAAACACATAAAATATTGAATTCTGAAATAGTGATAATCATACCGGCACTCCAAATTTTATGCAGATCACACTGGAATGTTGAATTATTATTCAAAGATGAAAAAAACTTGAAAAATTATTAAAAATAAGCATGTAGTCCCAAAATGTTAGTGCTTGGCACTGCTAACCCCAGTTATTGGCACCCCTCGTCACCAGTGATTGGCACTACACTCACATAACCTCTTCAAACTTCTGTAATTGCATTAAAACATTGATAAAAACAAATTGTGCATCTGAAAATATGAAATAAATGTTCTATTAATAATTCTAAATTTAGTATTTCATCAATTTTGTTTTTGGACAAGCTAACATCTTTGACAGCAGCTATAAAGCCTAGCCATGTCACATATGTATTCTTCGGCTTATGTTTTTCTTTCCTCAGAGATACTCTCTGACGGGCAATAGTATGGCAATAAATAAAATAAAAATCATAAATGTTACTCATTTTCTACTTTAAACTAGAAAAATGAATAAACAAATTCAAACATGGATAAATAAATATAGTCAAAATAAATCGCCCACCGATTAAATAAAAACTTTGGCTATTTATAATGATATGAATTCCTGCGTAACATTTAAAACATTGTAAGACAATATTATTAAACACAATATGTATAAAGATAATAAAATTCCATTTATAATTTAAATGAAACCAATATTTACCTATACCTCGAGGCCTAAAAAGAATAATAAATTATCTGAACAGAACTTTGGAGGTTACGATTACCGGTATATAAATGACAGCTTCATTTATTATAATTGTTGGCTAATTTTTCGTCTACCTAGTAACGACTTTTGTTGTTCCGGCACTTTTAACACTTCATTTTATCAGAAATACGTGAAATGGCTCATGTCAACACAAGGTCTTGAGATTACATAACCTTACTTTTTTCCGGCGAGGCAGGGGTGCCAATGAATGAAATCATTCCCGAATTGCATGGTCTGGTCATTGGCACTGGGGAGCCAACGACTAGAGACCATACTTTTTATATTAATTTCCATTGGCACCCCCCCCCCCTAAAATTAATAAATAAATTATTGCCGAGGTTCATTCCTTATTTTGATTATATTGCAAGTATTTCTTTTAAATATTCACAAAAATTGGAACAGATTCACTTGTTCACAACGTTGTTTGAACAAAATTAAAAAATGTTGTCAGCTAAACATTTTCTTTAGAAAACCGGATAAATTCTTGGCACCCTAAGAACTGAAGTGAATTCATTATTTTATAACTAAATTTGACATTATTTTGTATGAATTATATATGTCGGTACACGCAGAAATAATGGTAGAATAAAAATAATACCAGCAAAATACGATAAATGTTTGCATTTCCTTGAAATTTAACAAAAATGAGAGAGGGTGCCAATAACTGGCGCAGTGCCAACCACTAGTGCTCTTACCCTATCCACTTTTCTCGCACTTTTTTTTCTTTTGTAGTTCATTTCGAAGGTTAACTCTTTCAGGACAATGTTACTTTTTATACTTTGAGTAAAACAATAATTTTTTCCTATGATTTCACTTTCTAAATCAGCAACGTGTTGCTTTGAAAAGGAATCTATTTTATTTTCCGACTTTTCAATTTAAAAAAAGTTTATTATAGAATAAATTAAATAACTTATTTAATTAAATCAATTAAAGATTAAATGTACAATATTAACATTTTTTAAATTTTAAACTCAAAATTGTTCATTATGAAACACTAAAGTTGATTCTTCAGTTATTAAATTTTCGGAGTTTTAATTTTTTCATTCAGAAAAATATTTGTCTGTGATCAAAGAAATTGTATTGAACTAAAAATAACTTGAAGATGGAGAAAATTATTTTAGATCAAAGAAATATATTCATTGGGATAAAAAACCATTTCTTTGAATTAAAATAAATTTCTTCGACAAAGAGCCAATGAATATTTTTCTTTGAATCAAAGAAATTTGCATTGCATCAAAGAATCTTATTCTGAATAACTGTACCATATATGTATTTTAAATTGAACGTTTGGTTTTGACATTTATTAAGGGTTGAATGCTCTCAATTAGAAATTAATTTCTCAATTCGAAGCACAAACTTAAATCGCCTCTAATTTTTAAGAACTTAAATTGTTTATTTAGCACGGTTGTTTCAAATTTAATATTTTTTAATTTTGCATAATGAAATTTCCATTTTTGCAATTTACATATATTAGAAACACTTATATGTCATAGGCTTCAGTGGAAGTAAAAAAAGTGCTAGTCATAATTAGCCAGTGAAAATTTATTTAAAAAAAAAATGAAGGGTCGTGTCGACTGTAGTCGTCATTAGCTATTATAATAGGTAATTTAAAATTGTACAGCTTTATGAAGCCTAGATACAAATAGTAAATTTCTAAAATTTTAAGGAAAAACCTTATTTAGTCGACTTCTTCCAGACCATTTATTAAAATTACTGTATACACAAATGACGTTTCGGAATCAGACCGATTCCCTCATCAGATTATCTGTTATAAAAATTGAAAATTATATACATGTACATATTATTTAAGAAAATATATAAACCATGAATAACAGAAGAGTAAAATTACAATACCTTTAACATTTCGCAAATAGTCGGCTGATATTATAAAATATAAATATAAAATATAAATTTGCGAAATGTTAAAGGTATTGTAATTTTACTCTTCTGTTATTCATGGTTTATATATTTTCTTAAATAATATGTACATGTATATAATTTTCAATTTTTATAACAGATAATCTGATGAGGGAATCGGTCTGATTCCGAAACGTCATTTGTGTATACAGTAATTTTAATAAATGGTCTGGAAGAAGTCGACTAAATAAGGTTTTTCCTTAAAATTCTAAATTGTTATTCCCAGACGTTAAATCAAGAACAATTACATCACGGATATTCCTTTCATAGTAAATTTCTAGAATTTCCACAACAGATTTTTTCTATTACGAATATTAGTAAATTTCTAATTATGCCACTTGAAATTCATTAAACTCCACCACTTCAATTTTCAAAATTTTCCTTTTTTGAACATCTTCAATCCAAAATTCTAATTTAAAAATGTTCGAATTTCTTAAATTCCTCCGGTTATAAATTCATATTTCTCTATTCAGAACACTTCTTTTTGAAACTCTTGAAAAACCCATGTAGAAATTTCCCGATCTGGTCCGGATAGAGAATGAAACGCACTCCTTGTTCGGGGGCCTTCCTATCCAGGTCGGGCCCAGGTTAAGCTCCGCTCGTATCGGGTAGCCAGATCCGCCCCCGACTGGGGCTTGCGTTTTATGCCGTATTTGGGGCTGCCAGATCAGGGCCCGAATTTGTAATGCTCTCCATTAGAACTGAATTCATCAATTTTAACTTCAAATATTTAAAGGTTTAAGAACTTTGGTGATTCTTCAGTTTTTTTATTTGAAATGCTTTTCTTTTTAATTTTACAATTTGAAATGTTTGCTTAATATTGTTCAATTTCACTGAGTATAATTTGAATTTACTATATTCTGCGTTTTGCAAATTGTTTCTGCGAAATACCCGATATTTAGTTTGATATTGTACTTCTTTGAATACTTTTGGATTTTTTCAGTTTCAAATTGTTCATTTTATTTCAATATAATTACATTTTAACGTCTTAAATTAAAATATTAGTACAAAAATCTTTCCAATTTGTATTTTATTTCGAGTAGGCCGACCCCAAATATCAACAAGATTCTCAATTTTCTTCATACTATAAAGGGACAGTAAACATACGGAAAACCAAGATAGACGAGAAAGTAATTCGTTATGCCCTGAAGTTATAAGACGCAATGTCTCTGATGTGGAAAATTGCTTTTGGACATGGCATAATATGAGATTCAACAGATTCATTTTTTCTCAGAATTATAGTATATACCATGCCCAGAAAATGTTTGTAACTTAACTATTTATAATGAACATTTTGAGTATTAAATTAAAGTATAAGTATTAAGTATAACTATAAGTATAAGTATTAACTATTAATTAAAGTAGATGCAATTTCAAGTAAAAAAAAACAATGACCTATTTCCAATAGGTCAAATGTTATGATATTTCAAAAAAACCTGTTTTTTTCAACTTTGTCATTGGTTTGTTGTCATAATTACACGATATTGCGGTTAGTTTAATTAATATTTTCAAACAAATTTCGTGAAACTAACAGGTTCCAAAGGACAGATACAGACTTCAGAATATAATTTTTTGAAATTTAGAAAAAAATCCGATTGTTTTGAAGGATCATAACTCAGCACCTATTAAAAGTAGAAGGTGCTACCTTTTTTTCTCAGAATGTTATCTAATTTATTTTCCTGCTGGAAATTTTGCTCTGAAATGCAATGAAAAAGGGCGATCTACGCAAACACGATTTTTTTAAATTTGTTCAAAAATATTTCTGGGACATGTCTGGACTACATGCTCTTTGACTTATAAACACAATAATAATTAATATTAATAATATTCTACAAATGTTTGCAGCTAATACATTCTGTTCACATCTAACACATTCCGTTCAAGTTGGTTCTTAGTGATGATTTTGCTTTTACATTATTTTATTTTGATACTGATGTCCTATTAGAAACTGACAGTTGACGTCATGTTGATGTTTGAATAATAATTTGAAAATTAAAAATATTAGTGCACCTAATCAATTTAATTAGTAAATAGTAATTATAAATATTATTAAACTCTTCAGACTGACACAAAATTCACGTATCACTCATAGAACTGTGAAAAAATTCTAAGCCCACTGCGTCGGTAATTTTTTGGCGGTGAGAATTTAAATTTCACAAATACATTGATTGTAAACTCATAAAAGTATTAGAAGGATATTGGTATGTGAACAATATAAAAGTCAAAATATTCCAAATTAAATCACTTGGTATGTAATTAATCTAGGAAAAAATCTGAGAAATCATATGGGAGTGATTTCTCATATAGTAGAGTAAAAGTATGGCAAATGATACTATCTCATTCTTCATGTATATTTGAATAAAATATGTTAAATGTTTAAATGTATAGCTCAAATACAAGTGAATTATAACAATGTGTGGTGGAAGAGTAGGGAAAATATTGCTAAAGTATATCTGATAAACATAGCTCAAGTATGTAAAGTATATCTGAAGTATAGGAAAAGTATGTTTCAAGTACAGGAAAAGAAGAGCCCCAGTATATGTTTGTAGCAGTATTCTTGATTATGGGAGATAGTGGGATACCTAAAATAATCAAATTAGAGATCCAGAATCATGCTTTGCATAACATAAAAAGATATTGTCAGCAACTTCTAAAATAAGTGAAATGCGAACAAGTGAAATGTTAATTGCAACATCAATTCTTTGACTCTATATTATAACAAAATTAAGATTCAATATTTCATCTAAATAACAATTCGATTGAAACGTTTTAGGTTCTATAATAATAATTCCAATGATTAGGAATCAATGGTTCTGGATCTCTTACCCATATATAATACAAGGAGAATATAAATGTTCCAATATAGATCCTCATGTTGTGATGATTTCCCATAAAGCTGAGAAAGAGAGAAGGCTACTTTCAATTCCAAAATGTATTTCGTAAGACAAAATTGATCGAATCTTCATGGAACTTTCAAATTTTATTAACGTGCTTTCGCGTTGTACTCGAAAGCAATCTTCATTATAATTGTAACTCAGGTCATCACTAGAATAGAGAACTTTTTATATTATCGGTCGAGCTGTCATTCATGCCGATACTCTGACCAATTGACCATACTCAAGTAAAAATGAATTGTGTATCCTACACTTTAGCTATGTGTACTTAAGTATATATAAAGTATATCCCATACTTCATCTATACTTTGGCAATAATTTTCCTATACTTTGGCAATACTTGAGCTTTAGCTATACTTTAGCTCAACTTTAGATATACTCTTATGTACATCTAGCTATACTTCATCTTACCTACGTCAATATATTCGAAGTATGGAATTGTCTCATTAACTATACATTTTTCATACTTCAGATCTAATACATTCTACTAGCAGCATGAAGTTGGTTCGCCGAAATGCTTTAGCTTTTTTATTTTTTTTAAATTAGTTCTTCTCATTAATTAAAGTTAAGAAACACGTATGTAAATGTAAAACGGAATCATGTTCAATTCATAATATATGGCATTCTTTGGAATCAATTTTAAATCTTTGAAGTTATACAACAAAATGAAATTAATTATTAGCAACATATATTTTCGAAATAAATATATAATGACGTTCTACTTACTATGTTCCTTAAATTTTCTTTATCATTAGGGTGAAAAAAATTAAATTTTTTAAATTCATTACAATTAAATTTTTTTTATTTCAAGCGAAATTGAACATTTTTTAATTTGCTGGAAAATGGTAAAATATTAAATTGAAAATTTGAAATCCAAAGCATTCAAAGTGTAAAAATACAAAATTTATTTATTTTTTCAAAATTAAGACTTTTGTATTTTGAGCGATGAAAATTTTCGAATTTCTTGAATATTCTGAATTTTCTAAACTCTTAGAATTCCATAAATGCTCTGAAGTCCCTAAAATTTTCTGAATTCACTCAAAATTTCAAATGTCCCGAATTCCTTTAATATAAGGAATTCCTTGAACTCTTTCAAATCCTTGAATATTCTGGATTCCTCAACATAATTCAGGAATTATACGAATTCCAGGAATTCTGATGTTTGAGAGAATTCCATACATTCAGAGAATTCTACGAATTAGGAGAATTCCAAAGTAATACAATGAATTTAGGAAATTTACATGAATTCAGAAATATATCACGGAGTGCAAGAAAGTTAAAAAACTTCAAAAGGACTTTAAGGAGTTTAAAAACATTCTGAGCATTTTAAAGAGTGAAAAAGAATGCATAGAATTTAAAAAATTAAAAAGGTTTCAAAGGAATGAATAAGTCTAAATTACAAATTTAATACTGATACATATTTGAAATTCAACTATTTCACTGTATAATTACTGTGAATTGAAATTCTCCATAATTGAAAATTGCCAAAGAAGAATTAGGAACAGAATATTTTCGAGGTAGCTTTCCAATTTTCTAACCCCCTTTCCACTTATGTAATTGCTTATTATGATTAAACTGTACACTTGTGGAGTAAGAAAAGAAAACAGGATAAATCCATTTTTTGTACAAAATGATTTAGGGGTCGTGCATAAATTACGTAACGCAATTTCCCGGCAACTTTGACCCCCCCTCCCCCCTATGTAACGCTTTTTTCGACTTTTCCCTGTAGTTTTTCACCATTATGTAACACTAAGCTAGACCCCCCCCCCCTCCACCAAAAAAGTGTTACGTAATTTATGCACGAGCCCTTATGCATGGTTTTAGCATTGTCGGAACTTGAGGAATATGATTTTGACCTTTAGTTCACAAGAAAAATTCCATCCCAATCAAATTGCATTAAAAAGATGTTGTAACCTTCAAAATATATACATTTAAATCTGCATCGTGTACTAAAGTGTTCATCATTCAGGTTGATAAATTCAATAATTTCTATAATATAGGATAACCAGCTAGATGGTTTCTTCTATGAGATCCTATTTGAATCTTTCTTATATCTCTGGTTTTTTTGAACATAGCATTTGTATCATTATTGAAAAATTATCTACAATAGATTTATTATCTTTTATTCGCTTGTTCCTCAATTTTAAATTGGAAACATAGTGTATGTAATCTTGTTTCATATTTGTATATTATTACTTGGCGATGCAATATTGCACGCGCGCTGTAGGGCGCGTACACGGAAAAAAAGGCTTTGTCATTTTAACAATCTAATAATTTGTTACTGAAAATAATGTTGTTTTGTCAAATAACATGATTATATTGACAAATAAAACATAGTTAAAATAACAATGCCAACTTTGTTAATTCCATAACAAAACCTGTTTACTGAAATAACAAACTCACATTGTTACCATGAAACCAATTCATAACTAACAAAGTTATTTGTTACTCTGACAAACAGGATTATTTGTTACATTAAACATTATTTATTAAAATTAAAAATATTTCTTAATAATTATATATTATATTATATAAACAAATAACTTTGTCACTGTTACAAAGATTTTCCTAACAATGCCAACTTTGTTAATATAAACCATTTTTTTTTAATAGTCCAATCTTTACAAATTTATTTTGTTGAAGTATCAATTTTTTTTTTACATTGACAAAGTATTTTTTTCCGTGTATAATTTCTAGTAAAGAAGTAAAATATAAGACATAATTGGTTTGAGATTTCCACAATTTCATAAAACCCAGAAGATTCGCATGATTTTCAGAATATAAATGAATGTTCTTCTAAACAGGGCGAAGGGGAGGAAGCAAGTGTTGAGAGGGTACAACCCCTGTGCAACAGCGGCCAACGGTCTTTGCTCACGTAGGGCGAGTAAATCCGAAAGAAGAGCTGACAGGACCACGAGAATGTTAGTAGCAGTGCTTTTACTTTTCTTGGTCACGGAGATTCCCCAAGGGATTCTTGGCCTCCTCTCTGGCCTTTTGGGCGATTGTTTCTTCAGATATTGTTATCACAATTTCGGAGAGATAATGGACATATTAGCCCTTATAAATGGCGCCATAAACTTCATCTTATACTGCTCCATGTCACGACAGTTCCGAACTACTTTTGGACAGCTTTTCAAACCCAGGATCATCAAAAAGTGGCATCCAGCTTCCCAACAAACTGACGTACAAAGTACGTGTGTATGATTATGGACACGTTCTTGTATACGTGGGTTAAATCAAACTCCTGGGAGTGTAAAAAACAGTGAAATTGTATAAGTTTAGTGTTTCGGTTAAGAAAAAAATATTTTCAATAATTACAGATTTTTTTTGCTGTTCAATATAATTCGCCCTATAAAAATGAGATCTTTCAGCATGCAAGCAAAAAGAATCTATTTTGAAGTGGGCGCTGATGCGCCATACATTTCGTACGGCGATTTGCGAGCTTCCAGGTTTCGCCACCGAGATAAAACTTTTCCATTCGGAATTCTGAGATAGAACCTTTCAATATGCATGTACCGAGATATAACCTTATTATTTGAACACGACAAATTCTGAGATTGCTTCGACTGAAAAATTATTGGTTTACGGATTTATTTCATGAACTAATTTTGAGAGGTCCCAGGTCAGGAATTTCAGAGTTTGATATGAGATTTCACTTTTAATTTTTTAAATGGATTTGTTTAAAAATGCGAGATTTCGGAAAGTTTTCAACCGATCTTAATGTAAATTTTAGGTGCAAGTTATTTCTTAGGATTTGATATAGGTTATGTTTAAAAAATGTTCAGCCTCGTCGGTTAGCAGGGTTATGTACTTTTATTTCTTACAAGAAAATTCTTATCCGATTCGAACTTTTCTTAGAATAGCAGCTAATCGATTTCCGCATCAATTTCACAGCGCAGATTTTCGGAAAAAATATACATTTTTTTAATTTTATAACAAAAAAGAAAAAAGTCATTTTTCCATTTTTGAAGGGTACCTTTTTTTGAAAAATACTTGGATTCATTTCAAGATACCTCTAAGAAGTAAAACAACTATCCAGAAAAACTTTTCCAGTAGCAATGCAGATGTTTACAAATATGTTGAATTTGTTATAAACAAATAAGTGCATGCAAATGATTTCGTGGGAATTGCCTGCGATTATTTACTTGAGTCGCGTTAAACGTAAACAATTTACAGCCAAAAAGAGTTTGTACATTGAATCAGCGAAAGTTTTTAAACAATTCGTTTTTTATAAAGCAATTTGATAAACAATTATCTACATCAGATATTTCTTATGGATTCCATCAAGTTTTTTCTGCGTAAACGACCAAAAATTAATCGGCAATGACACCTGGTTATCATAATTAGTCATTCAATAACAATTGATGATTGTTTAAATGACGTAAATTACAAATCCTCTACTAGGCTATTTTTCCACGTAAAAACTTGGGTTTTACAACGTCATCAAATTTTTGTTAAGGAAATTAACAGCCAATTGTTTAGCAATAACTCCCTGTTATCAATTTATAACAATTGATGTTTTTGTAAATGAACTTGATTAACAAATTCATTATTTCACTATTTTCCAAGACTTAAACATTGGTTTCAATGTAATCAACTATTAATTACTCATCTTTAAACATTTTATAGAGATTTGGATAACAAATTAAAATTCCATTTTATTTTAGCATTTACTGACAATTGTATTAAAGGAGATCAATTTGTTTATGACATAATAATAATTGACATGATAATAATTGCTCGTTAGCCAAGTGCCTATGAAAATTCTTGTAATTAGTTATCAATCACAGCTGATTACATTACATTGATGCGGAATTTCATCATCTTTTATTCTAAAATAAAAATATTCAAATCGGATAAGAATTGCACAATTTGAGCCTAATCGTGCATATTTTGTCAAACAGAAAATCATAAGAAATAACTTTCACATGCAAAAATATTTTAAAAAAATTATGCTCAAAAATAAAAATAAAAATGTTGTTCACATGTTTTACTCGAAATTTTAGATTGATTGCAGCTATATTTTTATAGAAAAAGAGGGTACTGAATTCAACATAATACCTATAAATTTGATTTGAATCAGTTTAAAACTTTCCGAGATATCGTATTTAAAACAAATCAAAGTGACGTAGACTTCACAATTTTGCAATTTTTTCAAATATATGTTACCACAATATCTTACTCACCTAACACTATTATTTCCCCCAGTTTCAAGAAAATCGCTCATATCGATAAGAATTCTGATATTCCTGAGATGGAATGTCATGGAAGTCACGTGAGAAGACTAAAGTAATGCAATATATTTCACGTGAAGTTTTGGTGATTATGTAAAGTTCGCAGGAAGGCTTTAGAGTCAAGATTGTGATGGAAGTCACATTGTGTAATTAGGACGTGGAAATCAATTAATAAAACTTCAGTGAACTTTCTGAAGACAGCGAAGACAATGAAGTCATAGACTTCACATAAATTACATGGAAATTACAAGAAATTGTGGAATGAAACTAAATGATTGAAGTTCATTAAATAAATTAAGTCAACAGTAAACGGTGTTCCCGTGTAAAATAATTAGTAGCTATACTGAAGTCATTGAAGTCATTGAGATGAATCCAGTCATGAAAGTTATAAAAGTCTGTCTGAATCATTGAAGTTAATAAAGTTATGGGTTTATCATTTATAGTCAATAAAGTTTCATAAAGTTTTGTGAATCCATTTATCTGAATGCAGTTATGTATGTAGATCATTAAAGTAATAATTTCAAATCACTCGAAATCACAAGTACGTACGTACATAAGTATAGTATCAGTCAGTCAAGTTGCCAATCTCTTTGTAGATAAACTCTAAATAAAAAAAAATCTTTGAAATAAAATTTCCAGTCAATAAATTTTAACCAAGAAAATTAATTTAAGATAACAAATAAGCTGTTTGATTAATAAGTGCGTGCTTGTATCAATTATTTTTAGAAAGAAGAAAAAATTTAAAAAATGGCATTATTCAAGAAAAATTGTAAAATAATTATAATTAGGATTTAATGAATGATAAAGGGGACTAAAATGCTAATAAAATACTCTTTTATGCGAATAAACGCACATTATAGAAGAATAAGAACGAGCTTTATAATTATTATTAATAATTAGCCTGATTTCACGTCGCTTAGAAAATGTTCAATTTGAACAAAAAAAAAAGCGAAAATTTTATAAGCTAATTTCTTGTCAATGAAAGTTACATATTTCATTATTGCATAATGTATATTATTTTATAAATTGTACATCAGAAATTATCAAGTTTGCATAGAATAATATATGAGAAGTTTGGAATTGGAAACGAAAATTAAATTACTAGAGAATAAGTATAAATTTAATTTTGATATTTTTATATAATGGAGAATAGAGAAAAAATGATACAGAAGGCAAAATATGGAGTATAGTAGTGAAGATAGAGACTTCCAAATTCAGGGTTGTTACAGAACCTGGAAACCCTGGAAAAGTTCTGGAATTATGATAAACACTCGGAAATTTTTATTTTCATGTCTTTTTAAAGTTTTAATAATTATTTTCGTACTGTTCTACTTAGTTTGTAAATTCAGGTTGTTAGGAATAAATTGAATTACGTTCTAATGACATGAATGATCACGATTGAATGATCATGATTGTATGGCCCACTATTTTTTAAATATTTTACACGTTTTCGAAAAATTCGAATAACTCTAGAAATAGTTAGGATTTTTCATAGTTCTTTAGTTCATTTTAAAAGCAAGTCTCTATTATAGTATTTTGGTAAATTGCTAAGATAATTTCAGAATTATTTTCCTAAATTCTACCCTAGGGTTGAAGTTGGTGAAAAAAAAGTAAAAAAAATTTAAATAATGATTGCACTCATTACATATAATTTAAAATAAATCAGAACAATAATATTTGTGTAAATATTACTAAAATGTATTAAAATATGATAAAATAATGATTTTTAAACAATCTTTGTAATTATCTACACACTTTTTAAATGTTGCGACATCTTTCGTATCAATTTATGTGGAGACTCGCTTTTAAAGTGTACCCAAAAACCTTTAGAAATCTTGATTTTTCCAGAGGCATTGCAATTTTTCGAAGACATCTAACTTTTACGTTTTTTGCAATATTTTTTATAAAGTTGACATTTTTTCTTTAACGTGGGCTTATTAGACGCTGAATTTTATTACCTTTCATGCTTTCATTAGGATAATAATTGCATGTGAATATATATTAAAAGTTTAGACACTTTGTCTGTAAACTATCTGTAAATTATATTGCAAACAGTACAATGCTCTGAATTGATTTGAGTTCAAATTTTCAATAGAATTTTTTGGAAAGGAAATTTTTTAAAAGTCGATCTGAAAAAACCTGGAAATATCCTAGTGATTTGAGATTCGACTTCTGTCGCAACCCTGAAATTTAATTATGAATATATAAAACTGTAAGCTTAATAAGGATCACAATATCATTAAATATACATGGGGCATTCCATTCCAAATGAGTACATTGCTCAAAACAAATAATTGTCGATTTTTTTTAAATTGCCATAAATCGTACTACTATAGTACCCTATTGTAGGTACGAACCGATGAGTCAACATTTTGTATGGTTACGGATTATAAGATGCATATTAAAATAATTTGGTTCAAGCGGGGGTTAGGTTCTGAATTCAGACTACTCGAGTTTTGCAATTACATATTTTTTTAATTAACATCTCGGAATATCCTGAAATGTCCATTATATCTATTCAGGGTTATAAAATAGAAATTCTACAATATCTCGTTTAATGTGCATTTCATCAAAATCTGAGGATACGTGTTTTGAAATATTCGGAATTTCACTTTTCATTTTAAAAAATATTTTTGTTTAGAAATGCTTACCGCCATTGTGAAGTTTATCAAATTTTGTTTCGAATCCGTTAGTTACAAACTTGATTTTGTTTGTCTTTACGCAAATATGGTGGCTTATGATTAAGCGCCTACAATATAGAGTCCTGTAGTAGCACAATTTAATGCAGTTTAAAAAATATCGAAAAACATTTGTTTTGGGCAGTGCGCCTCAGATATGTGATAATAATTATTATAATAGTTAGAATTCAGGCTTGATTATTCACTAAACCTTTATTGAAACTATCGAAGAGTCTGCGGCAATGTTAAGTTTGTGAGTCAATATTTCACTTTCCTGAAAGCCAAACTCAAGTACTGAACTTGCTGAAAGTTTTAGCATTCGTCCAACTTCAAAACTTCCGTTCCATTCAGTATTGAATATTATCATCTCAAATTAAACAATTATCTAACACAGGGGAAAACTTGTGAAACTTTTTGTTTTCATCTTCCCAAAATTCATCTTTGTACTTAACATTTTTTAATTAAAATGTAACTGCCAATTAATTCGTCATTTATGGAATTAAACAATAGATATTGTGTAATATTTATATTGCACAATTCAATCTCCAAGCGCTTATTATACTCAAGTATATTATCTCTACATGTTTATAAATACATATATTTGCGATCAAAATTTATGTGCATGCATATTGCATAGTTAACTTCGATCTAATTGCGCAATGCTCAGTATACCGGAAAATGATATAAACAGTTTGTTATGAGAAAAAAGTGAGTTAATTTTAAATTACTCTATAATATAGCTCTTAGGTAGAACACATAACGAGGGTGGAAATACTTGCATACATCCTACCTATGCACCCGGAATTAATGAATTCTGTATGGATTCTTGAACTTCCAGAGAGCTGCAAGAAGTCTTCAATATTTAATTTGGAAATTTGCACCTAAAAGGACTCGAAGTAGATACTTTAAATTCATACCGTTATCTTTAATTTGAAGATAATAATTTATTCATTTAATTCTAAACGCAATTTTATAAACTCGTCCTCATAAATATTCGACATTTACTTTGATACAAAATGTAATTTTATTAAGAAATATGTCTGATAAGAAAAATGTCATTAAAATGAATCTTAAATTCTATCAAACTTATTTTTAAATATGCGAACTATAGTATAATCTTATTGCATGCTTTCTGAAGTTCCATGAAATTTGAAATCCTTGGATATTATATTTCCAATCCTATTGACTTTAACGCTGATGGTATGACAATAACACGAGTTTCCAGTCGTGAAAATGTTTTTCCTCTCGGAGAAGATGCTATAAATCCATAAAATGAAACGAGAATGAAAAATTCATTCAGAGGACGAGTTACGGTTTTTTTAGAAATAGAGAACCGATCGAACTAACGTTCAAAATTTATTGTTTCTATTCGTGTAAATAGTCATCAAAAATACCTCTAATTAAAAAGCAAGACATTATCGTACACAAGGTTCGATACAAAAAATATTATTGTCGATGAAAACTTATTTAAAATGTGCAATATATTTTATTAGTTTTTTTTTAATCATGTATTTCAAATAAAATATAGGCAAGCATGAATGTTAAATTGTCTACGAAAAATGTACGTGTTGTATGTAAGTAAAATTAATTATATGACTACGTAATACAAGAGAATAAATGTATATAAGACATGTATAAATGTACATTTCTGATCGTTCTTATTGTATTTCTTTATGAAATTTTTCTACGAAAGCGATAGACCTGAAATTAGGAATTCTTTTGATTCGAAAGTTGACCTAATAAATGTAGGAATTGGTGTAAATAGAAAGAGATTTTTTACTGCAAAATATTGAATAGTGTAAACTTCCATGCATTAATATTCAGCTGTAAAAAGAATTGTAATATGACGAAAATCAAAAATAAATGAAAATGCAGGGAAAACTCGGTGAGATCGAGAAATTATTTTTGAATGAGGATTTCCAACTATTGAGCCCAGTTGGAAATCCAAGCATATGTAAATATATTTTTTCTAAATGTCGATATTGCAATCTATGTATATTGTAAGCTGAAATCTTAAATAAATGAGGATGTTTGATCTGTGTTTATATCCTTGTCATTTTAATATTGGTTACATAAATTTGTTCATTTGAACAAAATTGTTATTCCTTTTTCTTATTTTTGCAATTTCAAGATTGGATTTCATATATTTTCCAGCTTTCCTACCCGACAGGTTGAATATGTGAGTATTTCTTTCTCGTTTCTTTTTTCGTTTTGAATAAGTACTTTGAATTTATGTTACATTTCCTGGTACATGTAAGGTAGTCACAGGTAAAAAGTTTTGTACTATAAGTTTTCTTGTGGGGAATTTCAACTCCTGCTGGATGCTATATCAACTTTTTTTACATGTGAACGTGTGTTGCATGTAACGATATCTCGACCAGAGTTCAATCGATACGTAACAGAAGTTAGAAAGGTAAGCTCAATATTTCAAAAAAATTAAAACTGTGTTGAATTGTGTTAGATTTGTGCATAGTTGTTCAGCAAGCGATTTTTTGAAAAATCAAAAATTACAGGCACAACTTTCGAAAACTTCTTTTTTGCTAGAACCGCTACTTATTACCAACGCAAAACTTTTTCAAAACCTTTTTCCCTTTAACAAAATTCTGTGCGACCAAAAATGTTAAAGTAAACAAAAAATAAGAAACCCAAAAACAAACCAATTTTTAAAAAAACAAAACTTCAGTCCCCTTTAACAAAATTATGTAGAAGCAAGAGGTATCATATTAAAAACTCAAAATGCCAAACTCAAAAAATATACAACAACCAAAAGAATCAAATTTTGAAAAACCAAAGTTTCTGCTTAGTTGAGCTCGATAAATACAACATTTTCCCCTTAAAAAAATTATGTACTCTCTAAATTTGAATCAGCGATAAGTATGCCGCTAATTCAAATCAGCGTACTTACGCTGGCAAATCAGCGAAATTGTTAAACAAATTTACCAACAAAATTTCTTTTTTTTCACTTCCCTGCATAATTTCAGGCTCATTTAAGGCTCCTGAAATATAGTCGACCGAAAGTCGTGCGATTTTACCTTTGCCCTTTTTTATATATGGTCCAATGTGGAAAAATTTCGTGGCAGTCCTAAGTAGAGAGATCGGCTGGCTAGTCCCAATCTAGACCGTCTACTTAAGACGATCTTATTGAAGTTTTTAAAGAAAGGCATTCACTAGAAAAACTGGCAAGGCCTTGACTAGTTTCCCTTACATAGGATATTGACGATTCAAAGTGTTACACCCTTGTCAGGTTCCAGCCAGTTTTCCTGGCCAGGACCACAACAGAAGTAGGGCAAACTGGCCAGAACCCTACTATAACCACATCAAGATTTCTGTACGGGATCGCGTGGTAAAAGCGTTACACCTCTGGCCAGCGTCTGATTAGCTGGTCTATTCTGGACGAGCTGATCGGCGGCTGGTTAGCGCCGTCTAATCTAGTCTATCCCATGGTTAAGGCGTGACACTCCTGGCCAGCGGCGCTATTAGACCGTCTGTCCAGCATCTGAACAGACACAAGATGGTCTATCCAGCGCCCGGCCAGCGCCCCGAAATTTCTCCACACGTGGTGTTGTGCCACCTTAACGTTATGAAAAATACGTGAAGAAAATCATAAAACCCATTCTTTCCACCCGCATAATTTAGAGCTCATTAAGGACTAATTTGGGCTCGTAGTCCCAAAAGGGCTCCAATATTTGAGCCCCAACAATAAACATTTAATAAAATAAACGTTTAAACAATAATTGTTTGAACCTTTTTTTTTTTAATCCAAATATCATATTCGTTAAGCCCTAAATGAGCCTTAACGTAAGATAAGAAAAGAATTTGTTTCATTCATTTTAGTAAAATTTAAAAAAAAATGTTTGAGCATTTTCTTCAAATTTTGAGTATCATATTCCCGGGGCCCTAAATGAACCCTAAATTAATTTTATGAGGTGAATTTCCTGTAAAATCATTTTTGGTACGTTTTACAGCAATGTTCGGCTACCTTAACGTTAAGCTAGGGCAAAAACTATTTTTTACAACAAATAATAAAGACCTTAAATTGGGAATAGGGGCCCAAATTATTCCTTAATGAGACCTAAATAATGAAATAGGTAATATCTGTATACCTCAATAGTGTTGTGCCAGCTTAACATACCTAAAAATAATCAAATTCCGAAAAACCAAAACTTTTTGCTGAATTGTTATCAACAAATACAATCTTTTTCCTTTGAAGAAAATGTTGTGAGACCAATATGTCTCATATTAGAACCAAAAATGTCAAAGTCAAAACAAACACAAGAACCTTCAAGGTTTCAAGAGATTAAAACAATTTCTAAGTAGGATTTCAATTGATTTATAAGTATTCCAAGAGTTTAAAGAAATTACTTCATACAATTTTAGACAGAATCTCAATTTTTCAAGGTATTTTATCATATTTTTTAGGGACTTAAAGGAGTTTAAGGGATTAAGAACGATTTTCACAGATTTCTTAAAATTTAAGAGATTTTAAGGGATTTTAAGAGATTTTGAAATATTTAAAAATAAGTCACGTGACTTCGAAGGATTTTAAAGGATTTCAGGGAGTTTAAATGGGAGTTCGAAGATTCGAAGGGATCTAAAGAAATTTCATAAAATTATAAAATATTTCAGGTTATTTTAAGAAATTTCAAGAGGTTGACGGTGTCTTTGATAATTTCATGGGATTTCAAAGAATTTTAATAGATTTCAAAAGAGTCAAAAGTATATTACAAGAGATTCGGAAAGATTCGCATGAATTTCGAAGATTTCAATGAATTTTTAAGGAATTTCAGAGATTTTAGGAGTTTTCAAGTATTTCTACCATTTTAAATATTTTTTGGGGGGATTTCAAGGGTTTCAAGAGATCTTGACAGATTGAAAAATAAGTTCCGGGATTTCAAAGAATTTAAAAGGATTTCATATCATACCAAAGTATTTTCACCAATTTTGAAGGATGTCAGGGGTTTGAATAAGATTTCAAAGATTTTGAGGGATTTTAAAGGATCTTAAAGTATTATAACTGATTTTAAGAGGTATAAAGGGGTTTCAATGATTTCATGGGATTTTTAGAGATTTCAAGAGATTCTAAATCTTGTAAGATTTTGAAATATTTTACGGGATTTCAAACATCTTTACCGATTTTTAGATATTTTGAGGGATTTCCACCGTTTTTAAAGTTTACAAGAGGAGTTTGAATATTTCAAGGATTTTCACAGTTTTTACAGGGTCTTTACAGATTTCCAGGGAGCTCAATCATTTTTAAGGGTTTTGCAGAGATTATGTGTATGATTTCCATTAAATGTAAAGGATTTCAAAGAATTTCCAAATATTAAAAATTTTGAGGGATCTATCAAATTTTCGAAAGAATTCACGGGATTTCAACGGATTGCAAAGATTTGCAAAGACTCCACAAGATATCATTCGATGTCATAAAAGGTGTACACCGGATGTCAAGAATGATTTATATCCTTAACTTTATATTTCTTTTATTATGAAATATTACATAAAAAAAGCTAAATAAAACAAATAATGATAAAATGCGTAGAATAGTATAAAAAGTAATTTCAAAAACCAAAAACAGGTGTTAATTAGCATATTTTTGAAAAACAATACTTAGAAAAAGGAAACTTACGTAATAAGTGCTTTGGACCCCCTCGCCCTTAAGTAAGGAATCGCAAGATTTTCCGGGCACCCCCCAAACTCCAAAAAAAGTCTGACGTAATTAATAGACGCTTCTTTATTAAAGTATTGTGAATTCGTTCAATAATTGCTTCAGTAAGCATTTCTACGAATAATTAGTAGTTCCCTGCTTATTCATGGTCAAATTACTTCTACTACTCAAACTACTACTAATTAAATTAGTGAAATTTGACTACGAATTAATATAAAACTACTCATTATATTAGTAGAACTGCTTACCAAAGAAATTAGTAAATGACTTCGCACTATTTCAATTAGTGGTTTTCTTTTAATTCAGATGTAGAGAGTAATCCTGATTTAGGATAGACATGCAATTTTGAAGTTAGCATATGAGCTTCATAAACTTCAGCTAGCTTCTAAGTTTAAAAAACTTAAGATATAAACTTGAAAAACTTAAATAAATATATTTTTTAATCATTCAGCTTTTTAACTTAGGCAGGTAAGTGCATCAGTCTCCGGACAAATACCAGTGGTCGGACGAATATTTATGTTATGAAAGTTCAGTCAAGCGAAAGAGACTGACATTTATTTCCTAACCTGTTTTTGACAATTTGCAAAATTTAATACTTTTTTATTTATGGCCTTCTGAAAGTGGTGTCCGACCTTAGAATCTTTGACCGACCCCCGGTACATTTACCTATGTATCTTCAAATAATTTTTGAATTATTGACTTCCACATATGCTGGAACTTTATGAAATGAGTACGTTCTCTATTCATTTATGTTGGCAATGATAGAATATAGATTCAAACGCACGTGTTTCTAAATGCGGATATTATTTACATCCGGTGATTCCGTCCATCAAATAATCACGGCTGAATAATGATGGTTACTATGGAGGAACTAACTTTGTTTTCAAATCTAAAATTGCTCTATATAATTCAACGGATTTCCTGAATAATATTCAGATGCCCGTTATATCAAAAACTCGATTCTCGCTCTCTAGAATTTAAAAAATAAAATCCGTTTTTATTTGCATCAGCATTAAAATTAATATGAAAATGATTAGGTAATACAATTCTGAACAGTGGATGCATCTCGACGCCGAGAAAATTCAGTAGTACAATTCGTATTCTGTCAGCCGTTATCTTCCTCTTCTGGTTCACTGGCTTCATAATTTTAATCAAATATTTATTAACTACAGATATAATAAAATTGGTACTGAAAGCTGCTCTTTTTAATTTAATCCTTTATTGAGATATATTGCTGAAATGATGAGAAACGACAGTAAATATAGCAGGGCACCGCTATCTGTTTATTCTTTAGAAAATTGCAGAACCCTGCTTAATAGTAATTGCTTTGCGTATTCCATCAAAATAATTTTTTTATATTAGATATTTTATCCTGTTAGAAAATGATGTTTCATTTTCTTTAGTTTTAATAACTTCTGTCGACTCAACCAGGGCGGCCACAGTAAAAGGGAAAAAGTGACGTCAATAAACCAAAAAATATACCAAAAGTCACTAACTTTTAACCTGCAAAGTGACCAAATTCAACTGATGTGCAATACAAGTTAAATTCAAAATAAGTCACATGAATTGGAAAAAATCTGCCAGCTGTGCGGGAACATTCTCATTGCGCGCTACGCATGCGGCTCGCTTCGCTCGCAAGTTTGAGTGCGCCTAGGGCGCGCACCTGTTGGACCTCGCGCTTGGCGCACGACAATATATTTATCTCGTGCTTCGCTCTCGATAACATATTTACCTCGCGCTACGCGCTCGGTATATATATCCCCCACATTTTAGCATAGGACTTTTAAAGTAAAAAGTCAAACCACCGACATCTGAAATTTACGAACACATTCTCATCACATGTCTCGTGAGAAAAAGAGGTTAAAAACAAATTTTCGGATCCAATTTGAAAACAATTTTGTTATTAAACATTGTATTGTGCCTTGTGTCTTTTTGTCCAAAAATTTAATTTGCGAATTTGTAATGTAATGTTTCACGATTGAAACAGAAACTACGCGCCTCATCCAAAAATGATTAATTACAAATTTGTAACTATTTTCTGATTGAACAACTTTTGTCTATTCATTTTTTTCGTATCTTGTGTCGTTTGTCCAAACATTTAATTTTTTTAGTTTTAATGTCGTTTTTTACAAATAAAACAAAAACTACGCATCAAAACAAGAAGTGATTTAAAATGAATTTATAGTTCTTCTCTGTGTGCACAATTTTCATTAATTCATATGTTTTCGTATCTTGCACAGTTTGACCGAAAAATGGAATTTTTTATTTTTCATTATTTTTTGTTCGATCAAAATCTGAATCTTAGATTTTTCAAGAAAAATCAAAGAGTTTTCATGGTGATCTTATAGGGATTTCAAAAATCCATGTTTTTACATTCTCATTCTTATGAGAATTAAAATAAAATTAAAATTAGAAGTTTTATGTAAAATTTGACATTGTGAGTTTTCATCAGATCTCCACGTTTTGAGAGTTCCTGAATTAAAAAAAAACGATTTTTACGAAGGTGTCTGTCTGTATGTCTGTCTCTCCGTCTGTCCGTCTGTCTGTAGTATCATGTAGGCATAATAACTTTTGAAAGATTGATCAGATTGGATTGTGCTTTGGCACACTTTTTTTATGGCACAAAAAGAAAGAACGAGTTCGTTAACCAGCTATTTGGGATGAAAATTCAAAAAGTGAGCACATTTTCAAAATTTTTGAGACCACCATTTTTAAAGATTTGAAAATTCTATGTACGGTTATTAGTAGTACGCAAAAAGAGAAACAAAATATCCTAATGACTGTTTCCGATAAAAAAAATTACCAGAGTTATAGCATTTTAAAAATTCCAAAAAACAAACGAAAATGAACATTTTAGGCCGAAAAACGCACGATATGAACAAAAGTCAGAAGAAGAAAAACGTCGCTTCTTGAACACCTTACAATATTTTCATAACAACTTTTTGAATTTAAAAAAAAAAATCCAAAATTCAAATTTTGATGGCACAAAAAAATAATAAGAAATAAAAAATTTCATTTTTCTGTCAAACTATGGAAGATACGACAAAAGATGATTTGACCAAAATTATGTACCCAAAGAAGATCTATAAAATTGTTATTATTCATTTTTTCATATGACGCGTAGTTTTTGTTTTATTCTGTAAAAAACGGCATTGAAATTAGAAAAATTAAAATTTCAGACGAATAACATAAGCTACAAAAAACATGATGGAGACAAAATTTGTTCATCCATAGAAGAGGTACAAATTTGTTATGAATCATGTTTCGATAGGATGCGTAGTTTTTGTTTTATTCGTGAAAATAACATTGACATTTTTAGCGTCAAAGTAAGGGCTAAATTGAATTGAAATCGCTGATTATTTTGAACCTACTTTGCTGCTCCAGCGCCTACTAAGGTAGGAGTGGTAGTGGTAATTTCTGCGAAACTAGCCTTGTCTAAAAACTCATAGTTATGAAAGAAAACAGCTACTGAGATTCACTCTTCAAATATCGAGCCAAGCGCAAATAATACGGAATTATTTAACACTTCCGTGTACTATTTCCGCTTGCATTCTCCTTGCAATGGTATAATTCCTGAAAATTATTCACGAATTAGATACATTGCTCCTGGTCTAGGCTATAGACTCATAATGTGTTCTGCTTTTTATGAGAATGCTCTATATATAAAACAATATAGCGATCATCAAAAACCCTTTTCACTTAATGTATACATTATAATAATATTGATAATAATAAACTAATAAAGTAATCATAAAACAATAATGTATACATTAAGAGAGGATACTAGCTTGTAAAATGACTCAGATTCATTGAAGTTTTTACTAGAGTGAATAAAACATTTTATGAAACTGAAGTTTGCAACATTTATGTCAAATGAAACAAACAAAAACTTTTTTTATAAACGTGCAAAAGTCTAACATTTTTGTTCTGGCAGTTATTTCGTTCACACACTAGCTCTAAAATCTGAAATTTTTATATCTTTTGTAGCGCAAAAAAGGCTACAAAACCCTCTATAGAAGACGTACTTTTCATTTAACACAAATGTTTATAGGCACTTTTTACTCCATATTTTATGTATAACAATGTACACGTAACTAACAATTTTAATTAAAAAAAATTCTCGAAAAGCCAAAATTTGAATTAAAAAAAAGGCTCGATCGATTCCTTTCATTTATTACTTGAAATATTCTGGCAGCGTCAGAGAATTCAATCCTGCAAAGAACTGGCATTGAGTAAGAAGTTTATGTTGAAGTATTTTTTGTGAATTTTGAGTTAGTTTATTTTTGGAAAATGTTGTGAGTTTCCGAGGATGATTTGGAGTGTGTTCCACATTATCTAGGGGGATGATACTTTTCTGGTAATATTCAAGCATCCAATTAATGACTGTGCAACAAAATTTCAGACCTTATAGTTAGTGTATTTTTGGTGAATTTTTCGAGTTTTGGGGGATTATTTGGAGTAAGTTTCACATTACCTAGGGTGATCAAACTTTTTTGCCGACCATAAGGCATCGAACGAAATGACTTTCTATACAAAAATGTTGATTTTTGCATGTTCGAACAAAGGTTTCCTTAATTATAATCCATACTTATATATGTATGTTTGAATGAAGTATAATGAATGAATAGCTTAAGTATAACGATCATGGTTGAAGTATGAGGAAATAATTGATGAAGTATATAACTGAGAAGTATAGCTGAAGTATAGCTGATGTTCAGTCAAAGTATGGGTGTAGTAGGTATAGCTGTGATGGGGCAGAATCGGATGTCTCAAATACATCAAAATAAAGATCAAGAATCATGATTTTTACCATATAAAAAATATATTATGTTGATTGCAACATAAATTATTTGACTTTATAGTATGAAAAATTTAACATCAAACATTTCACCCGAATAATAATTCGATTGAATCTTTTTATGCTAATAATTATATGGTTAGGAATCAAAGATTGTGGATCCTTTACCAATATACATGATATAAGAATCATATCAGTATATACCCTTTTCGTTACGCTTTTCCATGTAGCTGAAAAACTGAAAAGCAGAAAATAAAATATAAAATAATTTTTTTTGAAACTGGTCCCCCATCGGGCGCCTCCCCAGGTTGCGGATAGGGGAATGCCTCCCAGATATGGGTGGTACCGGGGAAATCAAATACCCGGGGTGGACAAAAACCAGCTAGGGGAAGGAACCCCGAACAAGAAACCAGTCATGAGCGGGTACGACAAAAACACAATACCCCAAGGGAGTAGAAATCTCCCCGCCGGTTCCGATCGGGTGCAAGCCCCGGTGGCCGGTGCCGGTTCCATGGATTTTGGGGGGAACCAACCGTACTTTGACAGAAGCGTATGCGAGGAGCTGGGTGGTCCTTTGGACGTGACGGAGGAGGTGGAAACATCAGTGAATAAGATGGACATCGCACAAATGGATGTCAAACTCACAGAGACGTATGGTCTCTTTGAAGAGTTACGAGGCAGCATAAAAGAAATGGTGGATTTCAGCAGCACTAAGAGGAATATGTGGATTCCAATTAGGGAAGGGCTGCAATGAGCGGAGAGAATTATGAAGGAGCTGCGCGATCACTCTTTGACGACCGAAGGTCTTCATAGGGATTTGATCGAAAATGTTGGTCGAACTGCCCGAACGAGAGCCATGCCCCGAAAGGAGAAGGCGAAGAAGAAAACAGGCGAAAGCTGCACTCAGACTGATGGATCTGTGGCAGCTTCCAACACCCAACCTAGGAAGCGTGAAAGGGAGCTTTCAACGAGTCCCGTTGGGGCAAGTGTTATTAAACAGAGGGTGAAGAAACAGAGGAAACGCACTACCATCGTGGCGTCCTCGACACTAAAGGATGAGGAGGTGGAAGGGATCGCTTCTACACCTGCACCCACGAAGAAGAAGAAGCAACCGAAGAGGAGAGCACGACCCGAGGCGGTTCTCATTAAACCGGCCGAGGGTCTAAGCTATGCCGAGGTCCTCAAGGACCTCAAGCAGAAGGTAAAACCGGACACCCTTGGTGTAAAAATCAGGGGTGTCAGGCAAACCAGAAACGGAGATGCAGGCTGTTGGATTGGGGGGTAATGTGTGCGAGCTTGTACCCCGCACCGAGATCGAGGTCTTGGACCTCGAACCAACAAGTGAAGCGGAGGAAATCGAGGAGGCCGTCAGAAGCTACTTCGGTGACCAGGGTGTTGGAGAAGTGAAGGTCAGCCTCACGAAAAGAGCCTTCAGGGGCAACCTGAAGGCTTTCGTGGAGCTGCCAGAGGAGTTGGCTGCGAGACTGGTACGCACAGGACACCTGAAGGTGGGGTGGGTGTCCTGTCGTGTACATAAAAAGGCGGAAAGGGTTCGGTGCTACCGCTGCCTAGGCTTCGGCCATATGGCAGCCGGTTGCGGTGGCCCAGACCGCACGAAAGCATGTTGGAGATGCGGCAAGGAGGGCCATAGGGCTGCGGAGTGCAAAAGTGCGCCGCAGTGCTACCTCTGCGCCGCAAAGGGGGAGAAATCCCGGACGGATCATCTGCCCGGGACTATGAGGTGCTGGTCGTTCCGAGAGGCAGCCTCATCGAGGAGACCTCGAGGATGACCAAGTTAAAGAATCGCACCCAACCAAGATGTTTGAAGGCCGACGAGCCCGTTGTGCGGTACAATCGCACTGCTGAGGACGATGCGTGCATCTTGGTTGGGTGCGCAAAGTTGAAATGCCAAGCTGGCCTAGTATGATGGAAGTCGAAGCACGACTTAGTGGCCTTACCCCCATGTCCTTGAAGTAATGCGAAAGCGGTTCCGAGGACATGGGTTGGCGGAAAAGGAGTTAAGGTTTAGTGGGTAGGTGCCGTTTGGTAAGTCCCACACTCACCTTCGTTCCTTGTGGGCTGCGCGCCCGTGTGTGCATCTCGCGTGCATGTATATTAAGTACATGCGCGTGGGATGCATATATTGGGCTTGCGGTCCCCAAAGTTCGAATGTGGTTGATGCATGAGCATTTTCCGTGTTTACTCTTCTAAAAAAAAAAAAAAAAAAAAAAAAAAAAAAATGTAGCTGAAAAACTGAAAAGCAGAAAATAAAATATAAAATAATTTTTTTTCAAACAAGCCTTCATTAAAATGTACTAAAAAGAGAATTTAATTTCCAATGACATTATTATTATATTATCATCATCAATTGAAAACATTTTTCATTATTTTTTCTTCAGTAAAATTGTAGTCATTTATTATTTGCCAAAAATTAAGCCACAAAGAGTGATTACCTGAAAGTTGAACACTTTATATTATTTATTTTGGCAATCACCCATATTTTTCTGTACGAACAAAGCAAACCGTAATTTGCATACTTTATCATTTATATCCAATATGCACAGTTGGTGTTGCTTGTTAAGTGTATTAAGAGCGATTGGAAGTTATGATCATCTGGACTGAAATTAAAAATTCTACGCAATCCTCTTAAATTGGAGGTTGAGAGGACTTGCATTTGTCCTACCAGGAATTCTTTTGCAGTCAAATAATTCTTTATGTTTAAAAAATATATTTACGTCGTTTAAAACAAAACAGGCAAGAGGACGCTGCTTTTGATTCGAGACAACTTTTTCTCTGAGTGAAGTATAAGTGCAATATTTTGTACAGTTTTGTATTTTGATATTACGAATTTTTTTTTATAAAACAATTAGTAAACTTAAAATGTGGATGAATTTTTAATGTATTTTTCAAACAATTATTATGTTAATAAGAATCTCATTGATAACGATTGCTTTTAAAATTCTAATTCCTTTAAATGAAACTCGACCAAAACCGCTCCCATATGCCATAGAATTTTGCTTCCATCATGATAAATACGTCAACTGGATTTTAGTTCAGAGTGGTATTACAGCTTTTATAAATTTATCGATTTTCATTTTTACTGAATGAATACTTTCTGTATTGGGCCAACACTTTTGTGAACTATTTTCAATAATCAGGTTAAAATAATATTAATAAAGGAAAACCTTTTTGTTCCGACTTTGTGCAGACGATTTTAATAGAAATTTAGTTATGTCAGCTAATTTTCGGTATGTGGACGTTTTGGAATCTCACCGATCCCCTCATCAGATAGCATTCAACAGCAAAGTGGTAAAAAACATGTTCTTTGGTGCTCACAGGTCAAATTGAAATGTGAATAAATCTTTAAGATGTAGAAGACTAAATTTTGTGAAAAATAGGAACAAAGCGTCGTAAGTGGTAATTATTTGGGTAACAGAAAAAATGGTAAGAGTTAAAATAAAAATAGAGAGACGGAGTTTGAAAATCTGTTTTTAAATTAACTGACATAACGAAATTTGTAATGAAATCGCCTGGACAAAGTCGAAACAAAAAGGTTTTTTCTTTAATAATATTATCGTTATTTCCCTGACGTAAAAATCAAATAACATTTACCATCTCAAAGTTCTTTCTATATACAGGTTAAAATAATAAAAATACACAATTATATTTCTTACCATCTCTTAGCCTGTAATATTTCCAGATTCATGCTAAAAATATAATTAATCAATTTTGTTACCTGAAAATTTCTAAATCGTACTTTTCAGACTTTATTCATTAACTAATAATGAGCAAATTAAAAGCTGACATTATACAATTGACAATAAATGCAGATCTCCTTAATTTTATACAGCCATCGGCTTAAGAACCCTTTGGAAATGATCGATACGAGAATTCTTAGCTTAGAAAAAAGCAAAAGAGCTATTCGCGATACTACTAGTGCGCAAAATGGGCGGTTGCCAACAGGTTAGTGCAGCAGCGAAGTGAGTGCGAAAACGTAGATGAGTGCAAAGACCTGAAGGCAAATGCTGTAATCACACGAATAGCAATTACGTATAATGTTTGTTACAAAATTTAAATTTAATCATTTTACAAAACTCAGATACAAGGATTGTTGGTATGACATACCTGAAAAATAAAAAATAAACTACTAATTATGATAACAAGGCAAACTTTTAGACCATGCAAATTAACAGCTGGCAAAATATATGTATTACGTATAGTTACTTACAATTTTTTAATTTTTGAGATATTCGTTTTTGTTATCAAAAAGATTGAAAAATAAGAAATATGAAGAAATTTATTTTTTTACAAAACTATGCTAGAACCTTTTCTATTAGTCCAATTTAGCTCGAGAATAGTTTAAATTAAAGGTCTCGACAAAGATGTAAATCGACAAATAAAATTTGCTATGTATTAAAATTATAGGTCAATCGATCCGCTTCGAACCAAGGAATCTTTTATATTCATGCATCAACTTTAAATTATCTTTAAAAAAAGTTTTGCTTTAAAAAACCGTATTTTCAAATATTATGCATTACCATAGTTTCCTTACACTCTAATAAAATTTATTAATATTATAGGTCAATCGATTCGACTAGAATCAACACATCTTTTCTGTTCTTGCATCAACTTTAAATTATGTTAATGAAAAAAGTTTTACTATAAAAAACCGATTTTCAAAATATATAAATAACCATAACTTCCCTACTTTTCAATGAAATGTATTTATATTATAGGTCAATCGATTCGCCTCAAACCAAGGAATCTTTTATATTCCTGCATCAACTTTGAAGTATGCCAATGAAAAAAGTTTTACTTTAAAAACCCGATTTTTAAAATATTATTGAGTGCTAATAAAAATTCAATAAATATTTTTAGAAATCCTTTAGTTAGTTTCAAGATATTAGTGAGGAAAATAAGCTCCCCAAATGTCATCAATTTATCTGCAACCGTTTTCTAGTTATCGTGTTCACAAAAAAGCGTGACATCCACACATCCACACATCCGGACAATTGCTTAGAACATTGTATTAGACATTTTTAAATTAGGCAGGGTTTAATTAAATGAATTTGAAAATTTTGGAAAATGTTACCATCACAAAGCTTCCTCTATGAGGAAGCAAACATATTAAAAATGAGGAAATTTCATTTTGAAACCATTAACAGTGGCCCACTCTGCTAAATTCTTTACTTTTAGTCCGATATTTTTCAGGGATGATTCAAATTGAACGTATTGGATCGATAATTGAGAATTAAAAAATGTGGAAAAATCATTTTTTAGCCCGCTATATTGGAATATTTTCTTTTAAATCGATTGTCTTTGAATATGGCTCAAATTGAAGCGTTTGGCATGTATGTAGATGTTGATTAAAAAATTAAATTTGCTTTGTCAAAGTGTAGCTTTTTTGTTAGCAGTAGTTAAAAAATTTTAAAAATGAGGAAATTTCGTTTTTCAAACCACTGACAGCGAACCACTCTTTTGAAAACTTTACTTATAGTCCGATACTTTTCAAGACATTTTAAATTGAACTTCTTGAAATTTGGATGTGCATTACAAAATAAAATTTGCTATATCATAGTATTTTTTTGTAAGCAGTAGATAAAAGATGGAAAAATTTCGTTTTTTAGCCCACTGTGCTGGAATAATTTCTTTAAAATCGATTGTCTTCAAAGATGAATCAACATAAAGGCCTTGTCACGTAGAAGTGCATAAATTCAATTTAAAAGAAAATGTTACTAAAGTGAAGTATCATAAAGAAAAAAATATTCTTCAGTTTAGAGCAGAAAAATAATATATTCTAATCGACGTTGAACAGATTGCGGCTCTCTATTTTTCCCCTAACACATCCTCAAATTCAAAATTTTGAAATTTTAAATATTATAATCGTTATAAAATATGTATATGGATATTTGTGATGCCTTCATGAATGAAACGAGTTTAATTGTTTTTAAACGTTGGTAAATTGTTTGGATGCGGAATATGTAACGACAGAAGCACGAGGGAAAAGAATTCGTTTGCCTTTAAACATCAGCTAATGTTGTATGAGCATTTTTGTATGCACACATTTTTTCATGCAACTGAAAGCTAGTTATTATTATATAAACCAGCAAAGGATAGAAAGTCATATTTTCTGTAATAATTCTGGAACGCTGTCACGGCATGTTTCTTTACAAAAAATAGTTGCCGCCCTTTAGCGTCTCTAATTAAAATCATTAATAATACCTTTTGACTTAACTCTAGAAAATTCAAATTATTCATAACGAACATTACCTTCAATTTTGAAGTATTTTTCTTGAGAATGTAATTATCCTACTACACACAACTTCTCAATTTTTATTGCCTCCGTTATAAATTCTCAAATAATATTCCACCTACATTAAACTTCATGGAGAAATATCATAGTTGAATATTATATCGTTCTATTGGCTTCAACCTCAAATTACGTTTATCAAAGTAAGCTTCAAAAACAAATTTGATGAACATACGATTATGAGCATTGATATTGTTAATTTCCGGTAACTTCTCCTGCACATGTGTACATTAAAATTGAATGCTAACTTCAGCTTAACTTTTACATTGTCTGCAACCTATAATTATGAAAATGTAGCAGCGATTCACCCTACAAATATCGAGCCATTGATACATTGTTCTTATAGCTTAGGCGATAGTCTCATAACGCATTCTGATTTTTTTACAAGAATCCTTTACGTAACGTACAGCAGTGATAATAAAAGACAATTTTTACTTAATGTAATTTCTCACAAAATGGATCAGATTCACTGAAATTTTCGATAGGACTGTCGAGTTTTCAATCTTACAGAAAGAAACTCCTGGCTAAAAGTTTCATTTACTCTTCACTCGTTTCTACACTCTGTCTCCCGGTAGTGATTGTTTTTGAAGTACAAGAAAATTACTTATTGTTTCGAATTTTTAATTACTCTTTCCAAAATTAGTTTATAATTTTTGCTCTCCTATATACATTCATATTCAAATCCTAAATCTTTGTTCATTAAATAAAATATTTTTTCATCCATATTATAACCATATTCTGCTGTTAACTCAACCAACAAAAATATTGTTGTTAAAAAAAATTGTTTAGAGTGGATTGAGTATAGTTTGCGCTTGACGTTTTAATTTTAAAACTATTATTGAGCTATTTTTCAGTGAAAACCAATCTTCTTTGTGAGTCTAGTTTCGTTTTCTATTTGCTGTTTTGGGCAATGACATAGGTGCAACACTAAAGTGTTTTCCGCCGCTGACTCATATTATCATATGTTTGTGCCAACTTACCGTTTACAATTTGAACCGAGAGAAAGTAAGATTTCATTATTAACAATTTTAATCTATCTCAATATTAATTATCATTTTGTCCCTAGATATACATTCATTTATATAACTTTTCGTTTGCTATTCAACCAATATTTTCCTGAATTTAAAAACGAGATAACATTCGGAATTGAAGACACTGTCTTCATTTTTTATTCAGTAAAACTTCCATCATTATTTGTCTAAAATGAAACATGAGCATTTTTTTACGCATATGAAGCATATGCTTCATATGCTTCATATGCTACATATGTTACATATGCTTCATATGCTACATATGTTACAAGTAACTTCATATATATGAAGTTACTTGCAAAGTATATTAAAAGTGATTGGAAGTTATGGTCATCTGAACTGGAATCAGAAATTCTACGCAGTTATGCAGAAAGTGGAAGGAATCACACGCTATTATATGCTGGTAAATATTTTAAAATTATTCAAAAAGCAGGAACCGTCTTTTTATTCAAATTGCGGACCGGAGTTTGGTTTTCTAACTTTCATTAGGACATTTTAATCATAATTTTCTTCATTTATAATATTCCGCAAAGAAGAAAAAGACCATAAAGTATAAACCGTCAACCGCGACTTGTATGGAACATTTTAGAGTGATTATGGGTCAAAATATATGCCCTATAAGTCCGTGAAATTTGACCTTTCCAGTAGGACTTTATTTACATCTTATAGACAATATTTGTGGGATATATAGCAGAATCACACAAATAAAAAAAGTTTTCTACGAACTAATACATTAGGATCATAATAGCTCAGGAAATCAAAATAGTCCCGCTTGACGGTACTTTTTGAATATTTAACTTATTTGAAAGAACTTTCCTGAAATAATTACATTCAGTTTATAGTACTCTTTTAATTTTACAATAAGAAAAATAAAAAAAATAAACATAAAATTCGAAAAAAAACAAATATCTAAATAATTTGAAAAAACTTCCGGTCTTCGTGTCCTTCATAATTATTATATACATTAAAATATATTTTTCAAAAGTCTCTCCATTAAAAATACCGCTGCGAGGTATTATAAATGTATTAACTACGGGTGTATTTATTTGTGCTAATTTTTTGAGCATTTTGCTCCCTCATAGGTATCAAATGAATTTGCTTCCTTATAGAAGAAGATTTTTCCCTGGATCAAAAGAAAACAAAGTCGATACTTTCAATATTTTCAAGCTCCTGTCGCTGTCTTACTGAAAATCTTATTTTCAGTTAATTAGAGAGCTCACAAAAATGTCAATCGCTGTATTCTGTTACAATGTACATCTTTTTAACTTATGGTAGTGTTATAGTACAAATTGAGATCAAAGTTTTCTTTATAGAAACAATGTAACTTTTTCCAAAAACTTTCTAAGTAGCTATTGATTAATTAATAATGGCCATCGAAAATTCGTGAATAGGTCAATCCACGCGTCTCGAGGGTGCGAACGATTAAATCAAATGCAGTATAATGTCATATTCCCATTATACAAACAATCCTCCTCGCAATCCTCTTATAAACAAGGAAAATAATTTTGTTGAAAATTTTAAAAGCGATATTGTATGGTAGGTCACGAAAGGTTCTTCATTTGGGCAATCGATGCGTCTCGAAGACGCAAACAAATATATCATATACGTTACTGGCGTATTCCCAATATTAAAAAAGTTGTCCTCCTATCAACAGGATACAATATGTTTTTTTAATTTATACATCGGTATTGCTAGATCATGAAAGGTCATAGAAGGTTCGTCAATAGGTTATTCGACGTCTCTCGAAGACGCGAGCAAACATGCCAGATACATTACTGTCATATTCCTGATATTAACAAAGTTTTTCTCATGGAACCAGAATACACACTTTTTTTGAAACTTCATTAATCAGTACTGGTGGGCCCTAAATGATTGAACAATAGATCAATTGATGCTTCTGAAGGTCGCAAACAAATACACCACATATAGTATTGTCGTATTTTAAATATCAGAACAGTTTGTCCCATATAAACAGAATAAAACATTTTTTATAAAACTTTATTTATCGGTTCTGATAGGTTATCGAAGTTTCAATAATAGGTCAATAAATGCATCTTAAAGGCGTGAACGAACACGTTCTATATCATATTACTGTATTTCGACTGAAAAAAAAGTTTTCCTCATTTAAACCAGGTAAATTTTTGCTTAATCTCTCACGTAAAAAAACTACTTCCAAATAGCCGATCTAGCTCAAAAGCCTATAAGGCCTGGATATCAGTCAGAGCAAGAATTCCTCGAGATTTCATGATCATATAGCTCTTTTAGTTTCCGAGAATTTGTGAACATAAAAATTTATACATATACACAGACACACATCGATGGGCATCCTGAGTCAGAAAAAACGATTTTTACGAAGGTCTTTGTTTATCTATCTGTCTGTATGTCTGGCTGCTTGTCTGCCTGTCTGCCTGTCTGTCAGTCTGCCTGTCTGTAGTCTGAATTCTGTAGTATAGTGTAGACTTGCGAAAGATTGATCAGATCGGATTGTGCTTTGGCACACTTGTTTAAGGCCTTAAAAAAAGAACAAGTTCGTTAAGCATCTGTTTTGGATAAAAATTCAAGAATAAGCATATTCTGAAAATTTTTAAGACCACTTTTTTCAAATATTTGAAAATTCTATGTACGGTTATTATTAGTGCTCAAAAAGACAACAAAAATATCTCAATTACTTTTTCTGATAAAATGAAAATTACCGAAGTTATAGCATTTTCAAAAATCCAAAAACCAAAAGAAAATTAATATATTGAAGCCAAAAAACACACGATATGAAAAAAGTCAAGGAGAGAAAAACGTTGCTTTTTGAACACCCTACAAAATTTCATAACAACATTTTGAATTTTTGGAAAAATCAAAATTTCACAGTTTTGTCGCACAAGAAAAATGAAAAATTCCATTTTGCTTTTAAACTATGCAAGATAAGACAAAAGATGAATTAACCAAAATTGTGCAACTAAGAAAGATTTACAAATTTGTTATGAATTACTTTTTGATATGACGCGTACTTTTTGTTTTATTCGTAAAAAACAGCATTGGAAATGGAAAAATTAAATTTTTAGACGAATAACACAAGCTACGAAAAAAATGAGAGCGAAAAAATTTGTTCATCCAAAGAATAGATACAAATTTGTAATTGATCATGTTTCGATAGGATGCGTAGTTTTTGTTTTATTCGTGAAAATAACATCAACAGTAAAAAAAATCAAATTCTTGGAAAAACGATGCCAGGTACGAAAACAGATGAATGAACAAAAATTATGCATTCAAAAAAAAGTTACAAACTTTTCGTCCATTTTTGTTGTAAGAATACATTCCAAATGAAAAAATTAACTTTTCTTGAAAAACGGCACAAGCCAAAATAAAATATTAAGTAATAAAATTTGTCGCCTGAATTATATCATTATTCTTCATTTGAAATCAAATTCCAATTTAGTAATTTGTATGTGAAGAACGTAAAACACGAAACACAAAGTGCGCGATCAATGTATTTCAGAGCGCGAAGCACGACGACCAAATCGCGCGCCGTAAGTGCACTTTCATTTTCCTTTTTTGTTTCTATCATACGGTGCACAGAACCGAGCGTGGAACGCAAGGTTGAAATGATTGAAAAAAAATCGAGCGGAGGCGTTTTTTTCTTTATTATTTACCAAGTCTTTCAATTTTTTATCAATTATTTCATACATTTTTTATTTTTTTTTATGGAGATACTTTTTAAAAATATGCGTTGATTTATATACTTGTGAAGAACACGAAGACCGGAAATTTTTTCAAATTTCGGAAAATGATAACATTTTTTACTGCTTTCAAATGTTTTTATTTTTAAAATATGTTTTTCTTTACTATTTATTTAAATCATGTATAACCGAGAGTTTTTTAACTTCTGCATCTTTTCAACAGATTGTTTTCAATTCTGTATTTCAGTTTTTTGTAGAATTTTTCGTTTATTATTTGTGAGTATCACGTATACACAGAATTTTAAAAACAATTTATTTTCTCAAATATATTTATTATTATTATACCATTAATCCATTTATCTTTCAGGATAGACGTGACTTTCTCGGTGAGGAAAGGAGTAATGTGAGGTAGGGGGTATAGATTTTTTTAAGATTGATCTGGAATTCTCGTGTTATTTATTTAAATGACACGTTCATTCCGCAACACTGTTCTGGCCCAGGTTGCTGATCAATCTCTCTAGCGATCATCCCAAGTAAAGAGCCTCACAAAATTGTTATGGTTGGTTCCCTACTTGGGCCCATTAATATCTAAGGTCTTTGTTTCAGGCGTCATTCACTCTATTGACACTCTGTTTACAAACTATTTGTCGCCATACTTTTCTGTCCTGGCATACTACTCTATCTTCCTTCACGTCCATACATTTTTTCATGCAACCTCTCGTGTTTCTATGGCTTCTTATGTCTCTTCGGATTAATGTCTCATTCACAGATTCTAAACATTTTTATGGCGGTCTACCTCTGGGCATACTGCCATTTACTTTACGTTTAACCTTTACTTTTGTCTCTTTTGCACCATAAAATATTCTTTGAGGATTATTTGTTTTCTCACTTTGTCCATCAGCGTTTCATATATATTCTACTTCTGTGAATGGACTCTGCTCTACCGATAACCTTGTGACCCTCATTTATGCGCCTATCTAACTCCCCATCTATCTTCCCGTCACTAGTGGATAGGCTGCCTAGATATATGTACTTTTCAACTTGTTCTAATCTCTCATCCTTTAGGGCAATGTTGCACATTGTTTTCTCACCTTTTCCTTCAAACACTATAATTTTCGTTTTGTTTAAATTAATTTTAATGCCCATCTTCATGCTTGTATTTAGTTTGCTTCACATTCTTTGCAAGTCTTCGATTGATTCTGCTATTACAACCTTATCATCTGCGATAGCTAACCCACGTACGCTCACTGTCTCGAGATCTACACCTTCTTCATCGAAGAGGGCCATTCATAGACTCTTGTCCATAAATCGAGCCATAAATATGATAAATAGCCATCAAAACATAACGCATCCTAATTTAACGTCTTGCACAATATCGAACCAGTCACTCAATGTCCCATTAACCCTTACACTCGCATTATTACCTGCATATATATCGTTTTTATTGCTTCTAGAATGGTTAGAATCTGTAAATGAGACATTGATCCGAAGAGACATAAGAAGTCATAGGAACAGAAGAGCTTGCATGAAGAAATGCATGGACGTAAAGGAAGCTAGAGTAGTATGCCAGGACAGAAATGTGTGGCGACAAATAGTTTATAAGCAGAGTGACAATAGAGTGAATGATGCCTGAAACAAAGACCTTGGATACTAATGGGCCCAAGTGGGGAACCATACATAAGAATTTTGTGAGGCTCCTCACTTGGGGTGATCGCTAGAGAGATTGATCAGCAACCTGGGTCGGAGCAGTGTTGCGGAATGAACGTGTCATTTAAATAAATAACACGAGAATT